>JAQFYB010005250.1:0-14470 GCA_034694085.1 Pogonognathellus longicornis | reverse complement strand
ATGCAGTGCACAATAAGTCATTACTGGGCTCCACATTGTCTTTTTTAATTTACATATCTTTTAAAAATCTGCTCCTACGAGTACCTACACAATATACCAAATATTACAATAAAAATTCTACACAACTCACACAATATTATTTGTTTGTGTGCATTCATTAGTCAACAATATTTCACTCCCCCAGCAGAGGTCCTCCATACTATTCCTATTATATTGCCCTGACTTTGTATGGATAACCTCCTTGATACAAGAAGCAACCTCACAATTCTGAAAATCTGGCAATGATAACTAAAAGGTTCCATACATACGTAACTCCACACATAAATACATAGATACCTACTTACACATTGTTCGCATTTATTTTTGTATGCACACATACAAGAATGTACGGTAATATTTAAAAATATCGACGAACAATGTAAATCGTTCACACACTTACTTAACGTACACTTTTAGTATTTTGAATTTCCACCATGCATTCCTACATAACGTAACTATCGTATGTCACAGTTTTAACACTTGACTCCTGCAGTACAATAATAATAATCCTAGGCTCACTGACAATTGGAGCCATCACCATTTCGTCCTTCGATGAATATCCTTGCGTTATTTTAGTTGTACAACTAGAACCTTTCAATTCCACACCAACAAACAACCAACACCACTATGCTGCTTACAATTACATCTAATCAACTATACATTATAAGGGCTACTGAAAACAATCGTTTGGTATTTACTGTCTATACACTATGTATTATACCTATACAAATTGTACAGCATAGTGCTTAAATACAAAGAAGGTGATACTTATTGTAAGTGTAATGACAATGAAACGAATGTGACCCGGACCCAACCCACGAGTTGACAGTATTAAGTTCTTTTAAAGGTGACTTTTCCTTTTACAATTTAATTTCGCATTGTAATTTTCTCACGTGTTCATTACAATGAAGAAAAATGACAATTTTCCTAGACAAAAAATTCAATGTGTATTAACTGAGAAATACATGAATTTTAATACATAACAAATGACATTTGAACTAGTATCGTATTACAACAACAGCCTGACATACAAGTAAATGTAAATCTAACCCAAATGACTTATCAACGTGACTGAGTAGGAAAGATACGTTGCATAATTTATAATCTAGTCTATATAGCAGAACTGTGCCTGTGGTATTATTATAACAAATCTCGAAAACCAAAGCACTAATATCATATGCCTGGGAGAGATAAAAGCTTTTCTGTATGTAGTTATTGTACGATTAGAAAATCAAGGACGAGAAATCACGTCAGTGCATTTTGTAGTTTACTTCATTCATTCTCGGTTCCTGTTACATTGTGCCGTGCAGAGTTTTAACAAACGTCTCTGCCACATTTAAACTACATTTATACACAAAATCCTTTTTATTTTACAAAGAATCTCTGCGTGTCATGTGTACATGTCTATTATATGCATGCATGTGCACAGAAATCTCCAAATGACAGCGTTTTCACTCTCCTGCCTCCCATGCTATTTAGACTCAATTCAAACCATTTACAATTTATACTTGCCTTGTCGTTCTATTATCTTCTATGAAACTATGCTATACTTTTAATTCCACACAATACACATAGATACAACACGGTATGTAATGCAACAATAAATGATTTCACTCCACTATGCATTATACATTCTATACCACATACACTTCGCTCATCATTGTCAAACAGAGCTTAACAATAATTAGTCAAAGCCAAGCAAAGTCGTTGTCGAGGAATCGCCTTTTACTTCCGCACTCGAATTTTCTGTGTGTTCAAGTCCCTTTCTTACATTCTATTGCATCATATACACGTAAACGAGTACTAACACATTCATCTATTATATATTACACTTGTCTCTGTGTATATAGGCTTTTATGCATATCTATAATGTATAATCTACAAATTGTACCGCACAGTTTAAAATAATCAGCTACTACTACTCAAGACTCAAGGTATATAGTTGTAGCACAAAGTGCAGATACGCTATACTGCTGCCGTAATGTAATCAATTGCCAAATCAAGAGCGACAGTCGTGTAAAGAGAGAGAGATTATTATACAGCCGCAATAAAATTGTGCTAGTAGACACAAGTCACACATTCACATTATTTCACGCTGCTCTGATGATGTCTGTCTGATGCTGTCCAGTCAAAATCTTGCATTCGTCTTTAGATTCTCAACCTATACCTTAACAGTTTTATTGCAGACATGTATAGACTTCTCTCTGTAGTATTTGTACATGAAATTGTGTATACCTAGCAACGTAATGTAATATACTTGTATATACAAAAGTGGTGTTGTACCTAACTAAATGAAATTTTGTATGAGACACACGACGAAAATGCTTCCCACCATCATCATCGAATCGTAAACCTCGTCTCTCTTTAGTGTTTCGCTATGCGACACTATTCTTGTGTTATTGCGTCACTCCTTGTGTGTAAAAAGCATCTAGAGGTATTCCGTATTCGTTCAAAGCTCCTAGTCTCGACTGCATGGGCAATTGACAATTTGACATGTGCAACCAAAACAGAGAAATACTTTGTCGCGTTGTCGTCGTCTCGGTATATGATATGTCGTCCTTTCCAAAAAAAGATTACACTAGAGTAGTGCTACTAAATGCTACTAGACTATACCTCTCAGTCTAATGTTATTCGATTCTCCCAGTCCTTTTCTTATAAAAAGGACTTCCCTCACAAATAAATTCTCTCTTGATGCAATTCACCTTCTTTAATATTTTTCTCTCGTGTTCTCATTCCATTTTACTGGGAGTCACAACCAAACTACTACTCAAATATAAATCCAAGATAATAATATAACAATATTATTTCTTTCTTTGTGAATCTTTTCTTTTTCATTGCTGCAGTAGTACACACGTTGCTGTATTTAGTGTATTAATACCTGAGCTACAGTCGAAATCGGGCCAGACCTAACTATTTTATACCGTAACTTAACTTGCATTAAGCCACATGCATTAATTTTCCTGTTGTGACTTTGTTGCAATTCCAATGCAAGACATTTTTGACCACAAACTAAGTTTGTTCAGATATGTAACATTTTTGTCTATTTATTAGTAGGTATGCTTTTATAGTGTAAGGGAGCATCCACATATTATGTAGCGCAATTTTTTCCAATTTCTAACCCACACTCCTCTAAGTAACGTATTTTGGCCATGTCTCCCATGTATTAATCCCAGTGTCACGCTTGGACTGACCCCCAACCAGGGATAGAATTTTTTCGGGACCTCGGGTCCCTAGGAAATCTGGCAGAGACCCTCCCCCCCACTAGGAAATGTGAGAAATTCTAGGAAATCCAGGCTCGATATTAGGAAATCCTAGGAAATGTGGACAAATTCCATCCCTGCCCCCACCCTCCCCTGCTTGCGTTACTTATGGATACTTCCTAAGTTCTGTAGTCATACACTTATATTGTAACAATTTCAATTCCACCAACAACACGAAAGCTTAATAATTATTGTCCAAAGATACACGTTACCTACCTCCTCCAGATAGGTGATAGGTAGTATTTGTAATACACATACCTACATACACTATTATACACAGTCAGAGAACAATAACACGTTATGTCCTAACGTAATACTGAGTGACTGTCAAGTCAAGATATTTCATTCTAGCAATCTTCCATTCGACACGATGCAGAGTCTAACTATACACCTTTTTATCCTTTACGTTTACACCAATGCTAATCTACTAGCGCACCTTTCCTTAAGTAACACACATTTAAAAAAAATGCATTTATTCAATACTCCTTTATACTCCAAGAGTATGTATAGAATTAGCCATTACCTTGCTGAATTTTTCTCCTTGTGCTCTTGCGCTCGCTATATAATTAGTTGGTCCTTTATAAACTACACTTATAGATTTGTGCTATTATGTGCTACCTTCGGCCAGTTCTTTCATACCATTATACAAAATCACTGGGAATGAAACAGACATGGCAATAATAATAAGCATATAATACTCAACATTATTATCAAAATTACACTGCATGACTGACTAAGCAACTGCATTTCATACTATGTACACTTCTACTCTGATATTATTAAATATTATAGTGTTCCATGCACTTGTATTGTAAATACTTTTAACTTTACATGTACAAAAGTAATAAGCATCAGAGACCAGCACGAGACCAAAACTAAAAATGAATACAACAAATAAGAAGTACCTACCTACGTGTAGGAAATCTATATACATAGGTACACATGCTATGTATATGTAAAGCCACCTTTTAACATCCCAGAAAGATGCAATCTTGCTTTTAAGGATTTTATAAATGTCAGCAGCAATATTAATATTACAAGTACAAAGTGAATAGGTTTCAACATGTTTTCTTTCTTTTTCACACTTCTAATTATAAATAGCGTGATGCTGATAATCCCAAACCCAAGTAGGCAGTAGGCGTGTAATACATTTTTGCTTCTATTTAATACTAACAATAACTAAGAAATATTTATTACCATCACAAGTTTATCATGGACATTCTTCAATTTAAACTCGATTGCTAAGGTACATCTATATTTATAAATAAATTTTAAATCTGAGAACACATTATAAGTATACACAGAGTATGTTGTAGGTTGCTGGTATACGTAAGTACGTGCGATGCATTGACCTACACAACAAGCAACCTAGTTGCTTACTATAGCCAACTCTACCTTAAAACTTAACACAGACAAAAGACATGGTTCATTCCTTAGCACTATTATATACTGTAATATCTTCATATGGGATTTCACTTTCTCTTTGCAACAACCCTTCCATCTCAACCAAACGTCTGAGCACATATTCTACAAACAGTACTGCACTCACTCACACAGCAATTGCATGCTAAGGCAAAATAATATGTTAGACTCTACAGTCTGAGTCTACACAGACAAAAGTACCTTAAGACTGCGCTATTCACACCACAACTACATTTCACGTGTTATTATATTTATTGCACGACACAGAAACTCATTTACCAACAAAACCTGTGTTGTATATACTATTATCAGACTCGACCAAACCAAACTTATCCACCTAGATTTAAAGTTAATACTATTATTATATTATATATATTTACATGGTAATGCTAATACATTGAATTGGACTACACTACTACAACTAGTATGGTACTTCTGGTTATTTCCCTAAATATACATAGACATATTATACCAGCTCTTGTATACTCTATATATAGACTAAAGACATAGAGAGAGAGACATACAAGTAAAGTTACATTATTTAAACACTTTGGCCATATATAGACTAACTAGACACACATAAATAAATGTCTGTGTACTCTCACAGCTACTTAATGCTCGTAGGTACATAATTATTACAGAGCTGCTGTGTTGAAAAATAGCATGAGCAAGTGTTTAGTTAGTGTGTACCTAAACACAGTATGAGTTAAAGTTAAAAGTGAGTGCAATCAAAGGAGAGCCATAGCATCAATCATAATGCAATAAATGCAAGGCGCAGCATGCCTTTTCGTTAACAGAGAGTGAGTATATCCGGGTCCTTTTATCACATCATGCCATTTAGTTTTCATTCATTCAGTCCTCCTGTTCAGTCTTTCCTATATTATATTGTTGTAAGAATATCACACACTACACACTGTAAAACTACATGATCATTGCTTTTGCTCTTATTTGGTTACTTGTATTAAATATGCATCTAGTATAAGTGTCTCGTTGTAATGTATTTTATATGTGCACAACACCTTAGTGTTAGCATTTTAGTATGAATTAAACCACTTAACACTTTCCTTTTAAATGTCTTCCCACACTGACACACACACAGATAAAAGTGACAGTGAGTTGGTAGCACAGAGCTCTTTACGTTGGAGTTGTTAGTTTTATAAATGGCATTTTAAATAAGTCACAATACATTCCATATTGTAGTGCAGTACAAAAAGATGTAATAGTAGAGTACACATAGTTAGTAATAAGATGCATTCCGGTTTTTTAAAACTACGATGTACGCTCTGATGAGTACGTGCATGCGTCTGTGTGCATTATGCATACTATATGTTTTGTGATTCTAATCAAAATTGACATGTACAATACAAGAAATGGTTTTAGAGTGTGTGTCGTAGGTACACTGACTGACATACGACACTATTTACACAGAGCATTCGTTTCACAATAATAATATTTATATTTGCCACAGAGCTGCATATTAAATGACAATGAGTCTTTAAATGGCATTTAGTGACTCCCATTAACATTCTACTTTTACTGCAACAACTTACAGACAGAGCTACTATTTGCTTGTTCACAATTTCTGGTGTTATGTAATACTATAGCGTATAAGTGTATAATATATGCATACAAATATTTGACGATGTCTTGAACGCAATTATATTGGACGAGTTACTTCATTTAGGTAATGAAGAAAATAAATTCAATGCTAGTTTATTGCATGGCGCACCCACACATATATTAACTTATTGATTTGTTGAAAACAATACGCCTACAGAGTTACTACGAGGTAACTTAAAGATTTCTCGATATATGTGCCATCAATGTGCAAACTATCCATCTCTATTCTCTTTACACTTTTGCATCCTTGTTTCTCAAAGCATCTCCAGTATAAAAATAATAAACCCTTGTAAACGATATAAAAATGTGGCTGAGGTAGAGCAGCACAAGTTGTGTGTAAACAAAATTACCACACTTAACGAAAAGTACATTGCTTGAAAAGAGAACACAGCCTATCTCAGATTTAAATATTTATTTTCGTAGAGTTCATTTTATCAGTAGTAGGGGATTAAATAATTTAATGTTTTTTGTCAAATAAAAGATTAAAACACAGTTTTTTAAAGCAATTCCACAAAATTGAAAAGGAAAACCCACATTAGTACTATCACATATATACACGTACAAATATTTTATTATCTATATGTGTGAGTAGTGCTTATAATTTATTAAAGTGTTGAACGGAAAGTGCTCAGAATTGTTAATAACTCCGTCGGTAGTGTTTGTACTTTCCCATAATAATTCATGCATACTAAAACTAAAGAGATAAAGTATCTGCATATAGGGAAAACATTCTCAAGTGTTTATGTAAGTCGGCACGGACTTTATCTCGTCGATTTATATAATGCATAAAAAATTATATAATAAGAGCAGTACAAAACAAGAGCACAACATCCCAGACTCTCTCCTTACTGTAGGTGTTCTATTATCTCAGTACGCCATCATCGTGTTTAATAATTGAAGTAAACACGGTGTGCGTATTAATATCAACAAAGAGCCACAATACGAGCGTGCACAATATGTAAAGAGCATAGACAAGAAAGATCGCAGAACTAATTACAGTTTTTACTTCCTGTCTCTCAATTTTTTATCATTTACGCTTCAAGATGACAAGAAAATGACGTCAAGTCGCTAATTTATAATTCCCCTAGTGGCTTGACGTAATAATTCAAAATTGAATTTTCTGTTCAACCATCATAAGTCTTCAGACATAAATTGTGTCAAATGTGAAATGTGTATCAGAATAATCGAATTTTCGTTTTGCTACTCTAATTTCCTTATCTCGAGAGTAAAAGCAAGCTCAGAATAAATTAAAGTCTCTCGGCATGAGTTAAAATTTAATTATGTCGAGAAGCTTGTAGTTCGCAAGTTGAACGAACGCTATTCAAAATTCGGTTACTGCAAATATGAGAATAGAACATCCGACATGGCAATAACAGGAAAGAGTAGGTTTAAAAAATTTGCATTTTACATCTATCAGTACACCAAGCCTACTTACTAATACCACTTTATTCAATTTCCTTTATTCTCCTCTGCAACCGTATTTTACTGAAAATTGAAACCCATTTTCCAGTACAAGACCCACATGTAAAGGAAATTTCGTTAGAAAATCTACCCACACACAAATGATACACATCAATAGACAATTTAAGTCAGCAACATCAACGGGTCGGACACCCACTCAGTAAGCGCAACCAACTTTTATCGGTTTACGATCACAACAATATCCCGTTTGCATAACACAAGCAAGTAAACTGCTACTCGCCTGTCAATTCCACAAGGAAACCAATAGTCTGTACAAAACTACAGTTGGGACAACTACCGGAAAGAATCTCTGGAATAAACGGGTTTCAAATTTCTTTGCACGTTCCAGAAATTGTGAATGTGAAAATAAATGCACCAATGAACAAAACAGTTGTTTCCAGTACATACATACTACATACATATGAAAAGCAGCAGCTGCCTGCTGCTGGAAGAATGTTTACCCCACCATTACCAACCTCAAACCTAAACCACCTACGCATAGAGAAAACAGGAACACACACGACAATAGTTGGATGCATTTACATGTATATTTGCATACACATAGAGCTGACAGTTGACAGAAAAACTGATAAGGATTTTTATTATAAAGCGTTTTGCACAATACTATCCCACTCAATACTCATACATCATACATGCATCACATTAATATTTGCGCTATTGTCATATAATATGTGTTATTTTTATCTTATTACCCACAACTCATTCCATATGAAATGCAGAAAGGTATGATTACTCTGTCGGATGTCGGAGACACAAAAACGTGTCTGCCACTGCATTCAGTTTACTTCTCAGCCAATAATAATACAATGCAAAATTCATAAAACTACACGAATTCAACGAGCAGAGAATCCTACAGCAAAATCAAAAGCATCCCAGCCCCAACAAAATGAGAGCAGAGGTGATTGACGTCTAGACTGACTCCCTTACTGCACAACTAGGTAATAGCATTTTGTTTAATAATTCAGCAAAGGGAACTGAGGGAGTTATTTATATAAAGCAAACAGCAGCATCTGCAGTTCAACGGGAAAATAATCGTATACAGACAGAGACAGAAATTATTAACATTTCCCGATCGTTAGCCAGAATGACAATAAATATTTAATATCGTCGTTTTGAGAAATAAATATTGAAGAATCATTTAAATACAGTACAATACGGGATTTTACTAGTTTGAAACTTGCAACCATTTTTGCTACATCCGTTCTTTGCAAGATACAATCGCTTTCGCGGTTGTATTAAAGCTAACAGTTGAAGTTTAATGGAATAAAGACTTGTGTCAATATAAATGACGACAAGGAAAACCGAGTAGCTGAAAGAGTTCGAACGAGTACACAATATGTACACGGATGATTAGCTTTGGATCTATAAAATCTAATGTATTTCATGAACTTTGATGAACTTCTAGGCCTAGGTAAATCAAGTTTACAAGTCGTCCTTAGAGAATTAATTAGCATAACTGTCGACATTGTTCCAACTACTAATATAAACATTTACTCTAGAAAATATTTTATAATAGTTTCATTGCTTTCCCATTAACAGCCATCAACTATTTAGCAATAAACTGTATTATTCCTATCCTCTTGTTTGTAGTATCCCCATAGCGTACAATGGAAACCAGTCAGATATATAGCACCGCATAGTGTAGCATAATAACATCATGCACTTAACATGTTGGATGAGGACATGAGCTTGACTAATGGCATTCTAATGATGATGATTGATGAGTTTTGCACTGACCAAGAAAATTCGGTAACCAATCAATCGCACACTACAACATTCTCATTGCATTACACACACGAACAATATTTATAAACGAGAATCCTGACATGTCACGAACGACGCTGCATATAATATGGCCAGATAATGCAATGGAATAAAACTAACTAACATTAAGTAGAACCTTCTACTCCATATAAAACAAACTATACATAGGTCCATAGAAATATATTAGATTTGAGAGAACTGCTATTAATTTGCAATACTACATACAAACGTCCACAAGAGTACAGTACAATTTTTAAAGGACGACGAATAGTATATTCCCCGCCTGCTGGAGTACCCCTCAGAAAATAAAGACAATATTTATATACTTAGAGCATAATATGCATAATAGTTCACGTCATAGCAAATAAATGAGCAATGCTACAATACATTTTAAACATGATTGACTCAGAGGAGTGTTTTGTACGAAAACAAGAAAAGAAACAAATAGTGTAGTAGCAGGAGTGCACATAAAATCCACACATTTCTAAACTGTAATACAAAACACACTACTGTACAACCTTCCCTTAAGAAAAAACTGATTGAAATTATGCACAACACACACACACAACAGGACAGGAGTGACGACTGTAGGACGAGAGAGGATAGGAGCAAAGCAAAGAATTTGCTTTATGAATGCCAAATGAGAATCATCATAATATGTATGGCATATATAGTAGTAACTAGTGGGGTGATCCTCTTCATAATATTCATAATGTGCATAATATTCTCCCTTTACTAAAGCACTTGCAAAAGTCAACCTATAATAACCGGTCAGTCTACATTCTCTTTCAGGTCCAACCGAATCAAGGAGCTTTATTAAATATATCTTCAAACACAACCACTTCGTACACCACACTACAACTACAGAATATATAATAATAGGCAACCATTCATCCATCCATGTGCATGATCACTCTTCTGGTCCACCCTTCTTACTAACCAATCTTGCCTCTTTCCATTATAACATTACTACAATACATATATATTTATTTTACTTTACACAGAACACAACCCTAATAGGACACATACTCAGATGTGTGTATTGTGTATCCCTATCCTATACAAGTAGCAGCAGCACTAGTGATATGTATTTAGTATCTGTAGTATGTCCCCTAAGCACTAGAATACCAACACTAACGAGTAATAGCAAGTGTTTAGTAACGCTTGTAGTAATATTATCAATAATACAACTAGTACTACTATATAATCCTATGGAAAATTCATAATCAATACACATACTATAAAAAATCTACTTTGGCACATAACATCATATCATCACACAGTGCCGATCATGATCATCGGCGATATCGTAGTTGTGCCAAACTGTTATTATATTCGTTCCTCAGGCACTCGAGCATCTTAAAGCATATTTTATACCTGAGGTGGATACAATAACACATAGATATACCCAAAACACGGTTTATAGTCTTTAGTCTACACTCTGTATTGTATACCCAAGCAAGCAATTTGCTGAATTTATACCACTATGTACTATGAACAATAATTATATTACAGATTGTAGAGATGTAGTTGCAGTATAGGATAAAGTAACTAAACTACCTATACACTTTCTACTGGCAGTATTGCTCTACGCTATAGAAATTAGTTATTCATTCACATTTTGCACATCTCTATGTGGGTCAGACCATTACACCTGGCAGAGTATCGCTATATTATACATTATTATTCTCTTTTACAACATAATACAATATACAATGTGTGCACTCTATTAAGATAATAAATTAATACGCTCTGTCTTTACACAAAATCCATACAACCATTGTCGAGTTAAATTCCGATGACGTAAAGTCTACCAATTCTAACCTCATGGAATTTGAGACTACGAACATTTCAGCAAACAAATCACCTAATAACTCCAACAATGAGAAAAGAGCTCTGTTTAATAAAGGGTGAAGGGTGGCCTATGCACCCCGATCCGATTTTTGCCAAGCTGACTGACTGAGGTCAGCCGCCACGTTAAAGACACTTAGCAATTTATGAAACGATCACAGAAACCAGAACAAAATGATATTGTAAACTGTGAGCGTTTAGCATGGCTATAAAATATGATGATTGTAAAAATGCAATAAAATACAAGTGCATAAACCCTTCGTTACGTTAATAAGGACATCGTGTATTTAGCAGTTAATGGCTGCTCTCTGTAACAACCGATTGCGATTATAGATTATAATAATATTATGAGCACAGAACAGAAAGTTCAGCTATAAACTGTATTTGTGTTACACACTGACTACTAATACAACACAGCAAAGACAGACACAGCAGCAGGGATACTGCAATGTACATTTACTTTGGCTAGTCAGCCAATAATCCATCTAATGCATACAATATACACATCATCCCATCCATCCATCCACCAACTGTACCTATATCTCCTTTACACGACTAAATCTACACTATCTAAAGAGAGAGAGAGATAGTCAGACAATTTCTATAATAATAATCGTCTGTACCTCTGCGGTAGCCTTGCCAGTAGCATTTTCGAAATATTGCAAATATAGGTTACCAGTAACAAGTACAGAAAATTTGCAATAGCACAAAGCTCTAGCTGTTGTATGTAGTATAATATTATTAGCCAAGTACCTAGACACAAATGTGCTCATTGTTTTGCGCACTGGCTACTGAATTAAAATTAATTTACACTCTAATGCAGTCCTAATACATTTACTTATTTTACTTCATACATTCGTATTCCAATGCATTCATGAGCTCCATTCCTAGTTAAAAGCATATAGCCGTTAAAATTGCATATAATAACCATGTAGAACAATACTTGACTATACACTTCTAGAATACCACAGAAGACTATTACTGTAATTACTAGAATTTTTGTTCCCATCAGCAGCAGCCTTATAGTCACGTGTAGTAAAATTATATATTTTTCCAAACGAATTACATTTCTGAAAGCTCTACTTTGAATGTGGAAATACTAAATGCATACATACTTGAATTCATAGAAATGATTAATAGATACATTGTATTTGCATTATGTAACAATGAACAGTAAGAAGCTTCAATGCTTTCAACTGCAATAGAAATTCTGATAAATCCAATAGAGGAATTGTGAAAAAAATGGAAAAATATGGATAAAGAGTTTTGTAGTGGTATGGTGGAGTGGAAGACGTATGGTCATAGTCAAGGAGGAATGTTAGAGTCATAAAGCATGTTGTTACGTTATTCGAATGCAATGCAACTGCTAAAGTCAGTTAACTCTACACGATTTACACGCGGAGTAGCTGTATACACGCAATAATCCTACAACAACATTCAGCATTATTTAGAGTTTTGTTTTATGTCCCAGCCTACGTGAGCTGTCCAATCAAAAATCACTGACAATGAGCCAAACCAAGTGTACCTATGTGTGTTGTATGCATAGCTGTACTGTAGTGTAGTTAGTCTGGTTGTAGCCAAGTCAACTTTTCATTTGAGACTTTTCCACTTGTTACTTTTCCACTGCTACAAACTACACTTCCTTCTGATGCAATGTTCACTCTTGACTTCATTCTTGGCAATCGTCAACTCAAGTCAAGTCAACAGTCTCCACAAGAAAACAAGTAAAATCCCTAGCCATACCAAAACTCCTAAGCACATACTACATACATATAGCACGTATACTTTTGTACACAGAAAATAAAACGCAAGCAACCTGTACTTAACCTACCTAATTCACACCTTACAACTACAATGAGACTTTCAAACTGTTAATAAGTAAATGGCCACCACTAAACCACACTGCAGAATATAATGCAAGGCAAAATACATTAACAATTACTTGAGCACAGTACGAAAAAATCGCACAACCAACGCTTTTAGTGTAAAAAATTAATTATTTTATAAATAATGCCTGTATACCTATCTCTGCAATTATACTTTGTGTAAGTGCACACGAGAACTGACTGAGAACATTGTAGTTCACAACTTTTCTATATACCTCTCCATGCTTTAACTTAAGCGAATATTTTTAAATGCCATTACAACTGCATGATACACCAGCAGAGCTACATACATCTTTATTGTGTGTAGTGTGTACAAAATCTCAGGTTGTAAAATCCACATAAAACATTTTTCTAACTAATGGTCATAGTGCTATATAGCCTGCATGGTAATAGACAATAAAATGCATACACTTTAATACACGATTATCGCTATAATCTTTTCTTTATATTCTAACTAAATTTAATGTCTATTCTAATAGCTACTATACTTAGAATAAATGAAAACAGCTTTAGTTTGAGTGTAATGTGTGATGTGAACTCATAATATAATTAACGGACAATTAGCTTAAGTAATGCCGTCACCTTCTAGTCGTCTCGTCTCACTTAGCTTATACCACAACCAGCAACAAATTGTGGGGCTTTATCAAAAATCTCATCAACCATAGAGAGAACTATAATGTCTGTAGGTACCTTCTACTCTATCATATATTTGAACCATGCAAAATCCTTCATGGAAAAGTTCCCTTTTCCATTTAACATCAAATTTGCTCATCATCTCTTCTAGACTCTAACACATAGGGCGAACAGATAGGAGAAAGATAGCAAAAGATAATCGTATAATACTCCAAAGCTTTTAATTTAGCTTTGTAATTGCTGTAAGTGTAGATTAGCCATAGAGACTACTTCACAATCTCCATGTATTACTATTACTAATGAAATGCCTCAGAACGTATGTCGCGTATGTCGCCCACCAAATATACAATATAAAGGCAATTGACACAATGGGAAAACCCCAAAATATGTAAAATATATGCATATTTTCTAAAAAACCCCAAAATATGTAAAAATCCTTGGTCGAATTCAAGATATTGCCTGCATTTAAATGTGATTAATGAGGTAGGTTGGAGTGCAGGGCTTCATTAACTC
>JAQFYB010005249.1:0-14472 GCA_034694085.1 Pogonognathellus longicornis | reverse complement strand
TCCGAACAACCCCCACCACCTTCATTCGTCGTGCGTACCTCCATGATAGGAGATTTGTCGAACGTATAGAGTATGATTATTGCAATTATGTTGGTATACCTAGACTTGTTTTTAGTAGGTTCCATAACATTCTTCCCAATTGAAACGAGATTTGTATGTATTATAATATTAAATTTTGTAAATGAAGCAGAATACCTCTAAAAAATGTGGACATGCTCTGGTGTTGTTGCTGTGGCTGTCAAACTTGAGTTTTTGTATTACAGCCATAACTCCATGATTTATAGGTGCTTCTACAATAAATCTGCCTCCTGTTTTATTGCCCATAGCTTCGAAAACTTCCTCAATGGTTCCATTGCTTCTTCCTGGCAGCAATGGAATCACCGTTGAATAATTAGGGTAGTCTTCAAGCATGATTTCCATTGGAAGATTTGCATGGTTTATAGACACAAGCTCAGTAAGCGATGCTATTAAAACAATTACACACAAAAATTTACGAAATAATTTATAACCTGAATGTATCCTTGAATGTAAGTATTCTCGTAAAAATATTATTTGAATAGAATCAGCACACGAGTATTATGTTACAAGACACAATAAAATTTTAATTTCATGCAATTACAACGCTGTTTCACATTGCACTTCCGGTATTACGCGTATAGGAGAAATATTTGTGTGCAGAAGATGAAACGTAGAACACACATCGTTTGTACTAGTCACTCACTTTGAACCAAAATGAATTAATCTACTCGGAGAATAATCTTTGTGCAATAAATAAGTGTCAAAACTGACAAAAGACTTACATCCGTATAAAATGCCATCTCCGTTGGCAGAGATGGCAAAAAGTGCCAAAGTAAGCCAAATGCGTTGAAAATGAGATATCGAGAGCACCAGTGCACTATTTGTGTTCATGCTGACTGAGAAAGTGAATAAAACTGATATTAACTTTGTGCTATGTGGCATTAGCACACATTTACGTCAACTTTGACTAGTTCTTGTTTCTTGGACATCCTACTCACCTGCAGTGTAAATACTTAATACAAGTCTTAAGACCAAACAAGACAGTCAAAAGTCTAAGCAAAGCCAAGCCTCACGTTGCAGACGAAATATATGTGCCAACGAAAGGGGGAGAGGTTCATAGGGGCATTGTTACTTTTATATTACACTTCAACAGCAATCACAACACACAATATATACACATGAACACACCATCATTATTATCGTCATATATTATAGTTCTTTCTACAACTACAACTTAACTTACAGTTTGCATGCTTTGTATTCAAGCGTGTGGTACACTCTGCACACTTTGCAGTTAGTTGTACACACAGACACGCATTCAAGTCCTTGCTATTCACCAGCCGTAACATTCTATCGACCACTTTGCAAAAATCTTTCATTCATTCTTGACCTAATCTTATAACTGCAATTTTTCAAAAAAGAAAAAACATACTACGAGTAACAAGATATTTTTGAAAAGTTTTTACAACTAATTATTTATGGTTTACGTAAGTATAAAGTGGATACAAAGAAACACTTGATTTTTGTCAACGGAATACTACAACACAGATATATTCTAACAGTAGAATTATCGCTTGCGTCTACTACATGTATTTGTAGTGTAGTATTCCATTATATTTTTGCAAGTCAAACAAACAGACGTGTTGTTGTGACTGTGAGACAGATCAAAGTTTTCTACCTTCTCCATCCCATACATACCAGGCTGTACATACATACAATAAGTATAGTACCACAATACCACACAGCACACTACACAACACATACACTCTACAGATTTGCTAATGCCTGTGAACAAAAAGCATTTTTCTTGTGTGGAATATCTGCTTTGTCTCTTGCAGGCTGAATCTATTGTAATGTATTGTCGTGAATGTAGACCATCAACCCCAAAGAGGTTACTTGGCTAAAGCTTGTATTTTATTCACTTAATGGCTTCCCCTCATTTTACTTACGATGGTGGATTTTATAATTATTCTGCATCTAATCCTGCCTCAACATTAAACCGGATTGTCATACTACTCTACACTACTACTACAGATTACTACTATTTACAACATTTACTACAGCCAGACACACCACTCGCACTCTTGCTCGAGCAAGTTCCTTTCCTGTTCTTAGTTCACTTAGCTTTACTTTGTTCCTTCCTTGTTGGCAGAAGTGAAACTTTTGCTTTGTTTTTAAACACAACCGTGCCAGTATGTTACTTTTGTCTGTATCACTGTATCTGCCAATACCTTCCCCACATTTACTATCAGTACCTTTTACGTTTGTTCTTTTCTAGTAGTGTAGCTCCATAATAGGTTCTCGTCTCTTACTGTGGTATACATGAATCACATGTAATATATCTCTGAACATCAAAAATCATAACTCAGACTGCTTTATGGCCAATAATCTTCCAATAATCTAGCTGCCTACAGATATCTGTATGTACATATATAATTTTGCCTTACATATGGTTTTATTAGCAGCCTCCATGTCATAATTGTACAGATAAGTATAAAAACGGAAGACATGCAAAACCTTTACACTTGCCTTGGGCACTCTTATTACACGTCTAGATTTAAATAGCTTAATAAAATGTGTAACAAACATATTACTCATGTTCATTATACACATAAGTATGCACTTTGTAATAGCTGCTATTTACCGTTGTGATTTTATGAACTTGCCGCAGAACGGTTGCTCGTTACACTACTAACTATAGTGCTACCTGTATTTTACTAGCATTTATTGGTATAATAATACATAGACAGGTGTGTTCGTACAATTATGAAAGATACAACATGCATTGCACACATAAACTAGGTATAGATTGAAAGATTGAATGATACATTGCAGTAATATTATGCTTTGTTCCATATTATAGAATTTATATGTTGTGTGTGTTTTCGTGTTTATGTATTTATTCAGTATGAACTAGGTGAGCTACTGGTATAAGTTAAGATATGCAGTATTATTGTGAATTTCTGTGACTACGTGCGTATATGAAATTGTGCGAGATATTAGTAATTACTTTACGAACTGATAAGCAGGTGTGGAGGAGTCTGCTCTCATACATAATGCACATTACCACATGAATAACATCTGAGAATTAAAACTTGTTAATGTCTTCTGGTGTTACATGTGAATTTCAACGTGCTGAAAAATAACCTGTGTTTCACTGTTTAACAATAAATGCAACTAAGTGAGTAAGGGAAGAACAATTTCAACAGTTTGTGAGCATAAGTTCATTTTTATCTTTAGACAATCGAAGGAAGTCTTTACGCGGGAGAGTGAGTCTCTTTTAGCTCTATATAATACCAATATTAGTAGGTTGCAGCTAGATTAAAAATATAATGAATGAAATACTAAGACATTTTTATTATCATTGTATGTAAAGCAATACAGGAATTTTGTGTACACATAAACATTTACACAGGTAGCTATTTTGTACTACCTAATAAGATTACATAACATATTAAACACATGCACAATGTGAGTAGGTACAGGAGGTAGGTAAGCGTAGCTGCGTACTAGATGGGTATTAATAATTGTGTGTATCAGTCATACTCATACTCTTAAAATACTAAAAATACACTCAATGCAATGCAATGATATTATAATGTTTGTAGGTTTACGATAATAGTAACAACAAGTAATTAAGAAAAGCTTGTTTTGTATTTTTGTGTCAACAAGTAGGTATCTGTACATTAGTAAATACACATAGGCAATCAAACCACAACTTGAACAGAATGTAATCCCAACTCCCAAGTTGCTAATTTCTTATTAAAACTTAAATGCACGTGCGAAAAAAGTAATGTCTTTATTTACTCCTTGTACAACACTCGTCCTCTATTCCTAGAGATTCCCAAAATGCAGTTCTTTTCCACGGATTAAATTCCATCATTTTAGTTTCTTGGTCAATTTTTAATAACTTCAAATTCGTTAGGTTTCTGATTGGTTCCCAAATTTTATAATCTTTGAAGTCATCAGAAGTGTACAGCGGTTTACTGAAATAAACGAGCAAAATGTTTAACTAGCTATGTAATCATTTGACACACTTGCTCAAGTTAACTCGTTAACTGTTTCTGTTTGCATTGATTATACACTACATCACTTAAGTAATGGTACATGTTGTAAATATATAAGTAAAATGTAAAATTATACCCCGACGAGATAAAGTTAGTGTACAGGTTCACCAGTAACTTTGTTATGGCAAATTTAGGATCAAATCGTCCTATGGGTTTGTTCGTTGTGCTATTAAAGATGAATCTCATGTCTTCACTATGAGAAACACCTGAAAAGATACAGTGAGATTGTTCTTACGATTAAATCTTACATAAAATCTGTTAAATAATATCTATACAACGGTCAAATAGAGAGTTATCTGTATGAATATGCTATAAAAACATCATCAATTTTAAAATTGTAAGTAATTACCAAACTTGTATGGGTTTTGTCCAAGTAATGCTGCAATACTGAAATCACTTTTGAATGAGAATTGTGCAGCATACGTGTCTGCTAATGGGGAATGTAACTGCAGAGTTTTCTTTAGTCCATTTATGAAGTAACGATCCGTGGCTATCTATGAAATAAATTAAATCGTTTTTCGGTTTAAATCGTTAATGGTCAAAATGAGATCAAAGTGATTATAATCCTTTAATTGGGCAGAGGCTCCGTTGAAAAAATTAGGCAAGTCTTTTATTTGTGAGAAAGGTCTTCATACTTAATGCTATAGTTAAATCATAATTAATGTGTATTTCTATTGATAGGTATTAAAGTACCATAATATGTGTTTACGCGAGTGTACATGTGATTACATGTGTTTACTTATGTGCCAAATGCAAAATATGCATAATAAAAATGTGCTACGATTAGATTACTAATTAGACTAATTCCTATGTTTGCTAAATTCCATCACATTGTAAATTGTAGCGTGACAGCTAGACTTACATCGCTAAAAAATTGTTTAGGAACTTGAAATATGTCCAATCCCTTGCCGTAGTACTGAAGTATCTTTAGAGACGTTTCTGTTTCATTTTTGACCTTGTTTCTGAAGCCCATTAGATCTGGAGAGGATGACATGTAGTTTGATTTGAAAAATGGCAAAGCCCGAATGAGTTCCAATACTACGGAAGAAAGAGAAATAAATCTCCAGTTAAGACTTAAGACCAATAGATTGTATTCCTGTACAAACTTTTGATTGACTAACCAACAATGAGAGCGTCTGTCTCCTTTGAAGTCACTGTGCATATCAAAGGAATTTTTGCAACATCTCCTTTTGCATATAAATTAATTGGTGATTCCGTAATAAACGCTCCAGGAATATCCGGTTCAATTGTAGGAAGAAAAGGGAAAGGAGGAAGAGGAACTATTCCTGGCGTCTGTAATGTCAAAGAGTGAACACTTTACAAAAATATTCCTAGCTTTAATTTTAGGTATTCGTAAAAAAATGATATTTGTCTTTATTTTTGAGTCACCATCATATAAATCTGGTTTACAACCAAATATTCACCCCTTAGTTCTCGTAGACATGCCAACATAGTTTTTGATCCCATGTCAGTTGGGCAAAAACTTAAGCCTGCAATTTTCTTTGTACGATTTTGTGCTTCCTCTTTACTTTCTATGCTCCAAAAATTAAATGCACTTCCACTGAACAGAATAGCTTTCTGGAAGTGGTTTCTTGTTTGTAAGCGACTCATCATATGAAGATGCACAGAAGCAGCTCCTGAACTCTGACCTGCTAAAGTCACTTTTGAAGGATCTCCCCCAAATATGTGAACGTTTCTCACAATCCATTCAATGGCTAAAGCTTGATCTTTGGGAAATACGTTTTTGACAATTATAAAATTGTTGTAAATAGAAAAAGATTATAAATTACTTACTTAGGTATACCTAGATATAATATTTCAAATTATCTAGGTACATGCTCTGTAAAATACCTTTAAAGCCATAATTTCCTGGACTCTCTTCGTCACCTGTGCTTAGTAATCCTATGAGAAAAAAATAAACGCATAAACATGTTCTCTAAACTCGAAAGCATTTTAATATATCATTGGTTAAAATGTTCCTTTTTAAAAGTAGGTACATGGTACACATGTAAATACCCAAGACTCCGAGGCGATAGTTCATATTTATCAAAATTATGTCTTGCTCTAGTAAGTATGCTGGCCCATATTCACTCGAACTCCCAGAGGAATACCCACCTATTTAACATTCAATCACCATTACATCAAAAAATCGTACTAAATATTTTAAAATTAAACGATGTAATATTTTAAAGTAGAACAAAATAACCAGCCTCCATGAATGAAGATCATCACAGCAAGGTTAGGACTGACGCTTCTGGTGGGAAGCTTTAGAGCAAGAAAAAGTATATAAAATATTAAAAACATTTTTGTGTGTGGGAAACGTGGCCAATTGTCATTACAGTAAGTATATAGGAATGTACATACATTACATAATACATTGCAGTACATAGCATATTATGTACTTATTAACGTGTATGCATTGCTGCTTGGGTAAAATAAATAGTCTAAATTAAAAGGAATAGCGTGTGCTCACCATTGGTGTGTAAACTTTAGACAAAACCAATGAGAACCATAAGGTCAGAAGGTTACATGAAAAAACAGAATCACAAAAACTTTTTGAAAATTCATACAGTTAAGACTTAGGTACATTCACTTGACCTTAAACACAATTCCATGGATGTACTGAAGCGTCTTAATTAATGTACACATTGCTTTGTGAAGTTTATTTTTTACAAGCAAAAGTGCATCAACCAGCTTACCAGATTACAACATAGCATTTTATCATTTCCAAGAAATAATTATTATGTCAATACTGAATACAGTAGTTAGTTATGTAATAAGTAATAATAAAGTATTTATAAAGTACAAAGTACACGAAGTAGGTATTCATGGATCGCGTGCATGCTGTATCCCATATCCACTCTAGTAATCATTATAGGTATTCGTGCATGCTACATGAACCTACTATCAGTACTTTACATCTTAGCAAATAAAACAACTAAAAAGGACATACCCTGTAGAGTCAAACAATCTTCTTTACCACGAACTTGGGGAAAGGGGAGACGTATTTGCAGACATTCTGGACCAGTGGATTTGGCCGAAAATGTCCCATTCCATGGAGCCTTTGGAATCGGAGGCTGTATTGAAAAATATAATATTACTGCATCACTTCCCGATTAATTTGTATAGTAATGTACACAACAATATTTATCTTAGAATGTATAGAAACTCGTCTTATGCGTATTAGAACAAGGGTTGCAGCTGCACATTACTCTGAAACGATTATCGCCTACGGGCGGTTCGGCATAAGGAATTCCCTAATGAAAACACGTAATAAACAATAAATTAATAATGTATTTCAAAATACATAGCAGGTAGGTACTAATATATTTTATTAAGCTACACATAAATACATACATATATTGAATATACACAGGTATACGGAAAACCAATTCTGTAATTCATTAAATTGTAGTTTATGAACAACTTACTTCGAAGGCAAATATTTCTCTTCCACTAATTACGGTCATTAAATAACCTTCCAAAGTCCCTGTGTCACTGACAACGATTGGTGGCACTGTAATAGGAGACTCAAAACTGTAGCTACCGAAATTAATATCGTTATTGTCTTCAATGAAGGCCTTCGCTTTCGATTGTCTAAAACTGGGTTTAGCTTCAAAACTTTCTGGTAGAAGAGCAGCCGGAGGTTCGTATGTAAATTTGCAAGGAATAATCGTTGAACAAAGTAAGTTCATAATTTGTGATGCTATGAGCGCAGCCATTATTGTGAAAATTCATGGGAATGAAACGATGCTGGAGAAATTCTAGTAAATAATCTGTCCAGTGAGACGTTCTGCAAATGACTGTGGTGGAACATTTTAAATGAACTACTTTTCTGTGGTAACTGGAAACAATGTATACTAGTAGCGTGCAAAACCAAAATTGCTATAAAAAAGTTATCCAGAAAGAGATATATCGTACATACATATAGGCAGGTGTAGTTAGTAACATCCCAGTAAATAATTGCGCTATCTCTTACAGATTACATATAAAGTTACATATGTACCTACTTGCACGTACAACAATTCTTCATTGTCTGATCACTAAGGAGTCATCTGCCAATCATACATTCTACCAGTGTACTCTTAATCTGTCAACTAATCAGTTCTTTCTTAATGAAGTTTAAAAAAGTAGCAACTTAATTAAAATCACTAAAACGCACGCAAATATAAAGGTACATCAACGTATTCCAAAAAGATGAGTAAACATTTTCTGAGTGTAGCTCTGGACCACAATAAAGCATACAAGCGTAAGCACGATAACAAAAATGCATGTTAAGAAGAATGTGATTCTCGTGATCAAGATTAAGGTGTATACGAAAAATATTTATATCTATATGTACTTACAAGATGCAAGCTGAAATGTGTATGTATGTACACAACATTCAAATTCGTGCATAGGTCTTGTCTCGTGTACTATGTCCTTATTGATAACCGCACTTGTACATTCATATTCATTTCGTATTCGCATTAGTTGAGTGAGACAAAATACACGATGGGATTTAACAAAGAAAAACTTGCAAGGTGAAGGTTATCTGGTTGGTTGGTGTGTTAAGTTGCAATGGTTTTGTTTTCCTAGTCTCTTATTACTAATCTCTATCGTGCTGAGTGGCTATGAAGAGAAGACTAGTCCAAAATTGAATGTGGGTATTTTACATGTAAAAGATAAAATAAGTGTACAAATGTATTTATGAAAGATGTGCAATAACTGATAAGTTTAATACTTTTAGGTGTAATAAGATAGTAAACACGTGTTTATCAATATGAAAAAATAGAGCTGGAGTTCATAAAACTAAACTTATAATTTTCTTCCTTGTTTTCTCATATTATTTTATTTTAGTTGTAAAGCTGTAATCTGGAAACATTCTATAGTGTGGTGGTCGACGCAAATATATGATCAACAATCCGCAAACAATCCAGAGCGAACAAGAAGGTATGTGATGTAGTACCTATTCCTAAAGGGAGCACATAATATTATTATGAGTAGTATAGCATAGCTATTTCATTTGTTAAAAGAAAATTGAACACATTGAAGCTATGAATGAAATTAGGCATATTTTTACTGAATGTGAGTAATAAAGAGATATTTAATTAAACCACTGGGAAAATTTGTTGTTGTGAATTACATTCTTAATTAATTGCTGAAGATATGTAGGCACCGAGTACGAGCAAAGCGGATCTGTCCATTGTCCATCGTAATACATTGTAAAAATACATGTTAATAATATTAAATAATAATTGTTACATATAATGCAATTCAACTAGGTGTAGGCTATTTTATCGTTGTATGTAACAGGCTTTAATTAATTAATATTAATCATACTTAGCTACTAATATAGTAAAAATGCTGGTAAAAAGTGCATAATTATTTTAATTTAAGAGTTCAGAGTCTGTAATTAATACGTAATTAACGTAATCATAAAGTAACTTGGTTCTCAGTAAAGTTAAGTGTGGTTAGAAAGTTTGTAACTCCTTTTTCGAATACCTACAAAACAGTATCAACTGCTACAACTTTTTCATTGTTATTGACAGAAAAACGGAAAATACGATTCATTATTGTATTGTAAAAGAAAAGAAAATATATATCAGTATATATATGTACATCTGACATCTTAGTTTCTGTTTCCTTCATGTCTCATACCGAATTTAAAGTTGCATGTAAACAAAGCATGCTATACATGCTATAATTTTTAATGTTTTATTTTATTTGCTTTCTTATTGCAGTAAGCACTGCATTACTCATTACGACCACACGCGCAACAAACTAATAAATATTATTTCCTTTGGTTACAAATTAATGTACCTACATTTCAAACCCACAGACATATCATGACTATACCACCCACTCTCTTTCTATTGACGTACATATACGAAATTGTATTCAAATAAATATTATTTTGTTTCCTTACATTTTATGCATCAATTGCCCATTTCACTATCATGCAATACAAGGTTTAGCTTGTAAGATGCCTAAGAAGGTATTCTAATTGTTTCCTGAAGATGAATTGCCATGCAACATGGAAATAACCAGTTTCTTACTTCGAGATGGTGTTTTGAGACAAAATTAAATTATACAAATCCAACAGTGTATAGCATACAAAGATGCCCAAGTGTTTAATGGTAATAATAAATGACACTATCACACTCAATTTATTCGTGCAGACAGATTCCGACAATATTTAAATGTTACTGTTGTATGTAGGTGTATTTTTACCCCAACGTACATACATATAAATAGTTTTGACCAACCCTATATTTCCATTTGTAACCTGTCAACCTTGCTAATAATCATTACTGGTTAATATTTACATCAGCATTACTCTACTTCACTGTAAGCACTACAAAGTGTTAAATATTCTAAAGTAACTTTTGTAAAAGGAGTATAAAAACATGTTTACAGCTTGTATTGAACTGGTGCATAATTTTTAACTTCATTTTTGCAGACAGGAGAATTTTTGGGTATACATTCCATAGTAGTTAATGCTGTAATGATGATTTTTGTTCACAAAACCAGAAAATAAAAAGTTGCATTTTGGTATAGTAGCAGTATAATGTGTACAACTAGTACAACTGGTTACCTGTAGTAAAGTGACTTGCGTAGTAATTGATGTACCTACATATAATAATATTGCTTTAAATTTTTGAAGCAATTGAAGCGTGCACTTACAATTAGCTCCTAGCTAGCAATGAGCTTCTAGCTATAACTATTTTTGTGTACAGCAATAAGGCAACTTGTATAATACATTAGTATTGAGTGTGGTAACTAACTGGTGAACACTTCTCTTGAAAAATGTAGTTACTGTAATCGGATTGCACTACATTACAATTAGTAATATATATTTACTACATAATATATACATTTGTTTGGTTACATAAGGGTTTACATATTTAATTAAAAATAAATTACACACGTAGGTAGAAACGACTTCTACACTACAGCATTGACTAAACATCAAGATGAGGATCGAAAAAAAGTGGTTTACGACTCCTTAGAGATACGTGGGTCTTGATCTTCAGTTGGCGATTGTCCAGATTCATACGGTAGTATTGCCTTAAAAGACTCTTCTGAATTTGACAATGGAGCGAGAGGAATGCCGGTAGCTTGGGCTGTAGACTGCATATAACTCATGAATGCATCTTGAAGGAGGGTTGCACGCTTCACATCATCCTCCCTGTAATATTTACACGTATTATTAGGCAGCAGAAGTTAAAGTGACGCATATGGTGTATGTACATCTTATACATAGAGTATACACATTATGCAAGTACGTGAAGAGCAACGTTAAATCACAATTAAGTGTGCTATGTTAAGTACAGTAGGTGTTAGTGTGAGCAATGCAGAGTCATTATAAGAGCAAGGGGTCAATAATTAGAGTACATCATGAAGTGAAGCTAAACCAACTTACTTGAGACGAGCCAGCTCACTGTCTTTTCGTTCTATCTGCACTTTCCACCTTTGTACTTCTGCGAGTTTTTCTTGAATCTCTCTTGAGTGTTTAATTGTCAGCGTCGCAAGTTGTTGCTGCATATCCAAAATTTCCATTCTTAATGCTTCATTAATCTCCTGCTCTTTTTTTAGCTGTTCAACCCTTTCTTTGGCTTCATTATGAGCTCGAATCAGAGCAGATTGATTAGCCGTATCTTTCTCACACAACTCTTGAATCATTGTTGAGTTGTGAGTTCGAAGATTTTCTATTTCTCTCGTGTTGCTGTCGTTGTCACCCTCCAATTTCCTTAATTGATTTTCATGTTTTCTTAATTCTGCCTCGAGTACGTCATTATTGTCTTTCAGAGTTTTGATCTTAGTTACATAGCCTTCCACGAGAGCATCATTCTCTTCTTTTAAAGACTTTCGCAATTTCAAAAGGTTTTCTTCTGCTTCAGCTCGTACGGTAATTAAACTCAACTTTAATTTTCGAATTTCGTCTTCAGCTTCATTTTTCCCCTTTTCCACAGTACGAATATGGTCCATCATACTCTGATGAATATCTTTGATTTGTTTTTCTAGCATAACGATTTCTGCTCTTTCTGCAGTTTCAACCTCGGATTTCCAATTGGCCCATTTTTCTTTTTCTGCATGAATCCTTTCTTCAAAAAAGCTTTCCGATTTGATAGAATTCTGTTTCATTTTGTCAATGAGATCATTGAAATGTTCAATCATAAGAGTTTTCTCGCTTAATTGTATTTCAAGATCCTTCGCATGTGTCATCATTACTTGCAATTCGTTCATTTTCATTTGCACTTCATCGTTTAGCATCCCCACTTTAGTTTCATACGCTTGTCGAACAGCATTGATTTCTAACTTTAAGGATTCTTTTGTGCCTTCCGTCTCAATATGTTTTAGATGAAGTCCTTGGCGAAAAGTCTCTTCTCTATCTAGTGCTTCTTTTAACGAAATTTTTAGCTTGTTCACTTGTTCAACCAAAGCTTCGTTTTGATTGGTTTTTTCCATAATGCAAACCTCCAGCTCTTTAATATCTTCTTGACCTCTTTGAATGGCCAATCTAAGCCCAGTTTCTTCTTCGGTGAAAATGGACACCATGGAACGAAGTTCGTTTTCATACTCGATTTCTTTTTTTAACAACTTTTGACTCAGAATAGTCGTTATTTTGTTTGTATTTTCAATTATGGCATCTTTCTCTTTCCTTTCACTCAAACATTGCTCAATATAGTTAACAATGTCCTCTGGAATAAAATTTCCACAAAGAGATATCTTGTGGAGCATGAGATTTGTCCTTAAAGCACTCCAAATTGCTTTAGCCCCAATCAGTCCAATAGAATTCCAGCGAAGGTCTATCTCTTGCAAGGTTTTGTTATGTTTTAAGCCAGCAGCTAAATCTAAACAACAATCTGCATCGATTTGATTGTTTCGGAGATCCAGAATTTCCAACCCTGTATTGGCTGCTAAACCTTCTGAAAACACTCGAAAGCACTCTCTGGAAGATCCTAAACAATTCCATTCCAAAAGTAGGTGGGTCAAAGTACTGTTCTGCCTTAAGAGCTTTCCCAACGCTACCACCATGTTGGAGGAAATATTATTTCCTCTCAGCTCCAAAATTTTTAGTTTAGAATTTTTACAAATTCCATCCATGAGAGCTTCAAATCCTTGAGGCATTAAAAGACAATCGCTCAAGTTCAAATAACTGATTGGAGTTTCTAAGGCAAATATTTTCCCAAGAGCAATGCAATCCACTCCACGAAGTCCTCGGCCTTTCAAATCCACACGAATGGAATCTTTTTCATAACTGGCCCTTTCTAGTGGAGTTGCAACAATATCCAGAGGCTCACTGGAATATAGTTTGCAAAACCGACAATATTCTTTCTTCAAATCTATATTTATCACTGATGATGGAGGCGAAAAGAGACGTTCATTATCCTTTTCGTAGCAATCACCTCCACTACTTTTCCTATAGCCGATTTTTCGGTTTGCTCGACTCGTCATTTTTATATCATCAAATAAATATAAGAAAATGCTACTTTTGTATGGTTTATTATTGATTGATAAAATGAATCTTAGCGAATAACAGGCAAATGAAGAGGAAAGGATGCTTCTGGAAATATTACAAAGTAAAATATGATACACACATTTTATTGCTTTTGAATTACATAATACTAACACAGGCTAGGTTACTTCAACTCAACGTGCGGCAGATCCCTTGTTTACGATGAAAAAAAAATATGGTGAGCTGGGTTTAGAAAAACTGACGTACCGTGGCGACAAAAAAAAACATCATTTTAATTAATTTTAATTTTTAATCACGATTTGATTGACCATTAATTTAATTCGCAGTGCGTAGTAAGTCACATCGAAAATTATTTGCCATTTTTTCGGTTCTTTTTGGGCCACATTATAATAAATTATTATTAAATACAATTAATTAAAACAGTCAATCAAAAAAAATTGAACACATCAGAATGACTACCACTAAGGCGATGGGTTAACATGATGCTTCGCCTTATCAACATTAGTATTATCATAGCTAGCTATTTGGTTAAGCTGTCTAGAGTTGCATTTACCAATGTGTCTACTAAGGTGTTCTTGAGATGAATATTGTTTCCGACATAGTGCACATTGAAAATTTTGCTCTTCTTTAGTGTGAATTCGACGAATATGTCGCTTCAAAACCCAAGTAGTGGCAACCATTACCCCACAATGTGGACAACTTATTCGCGGTGGACGAGGACGCTGGCTTTCATGAAAGTTTGACTTATTTCGACGGGCAACATTTTTCCCTTTTCCATTGCCCGATAACGTCATTGTTGCAAAATCCCCGTTATCTAAGTAAACAAAATTATCGTCATTATTTTCAATTATAGTCCATTTTTTTTTAAATGTCCCTTCATTTTCCGTTTTCAATGTTAAAAATTCTGCATAGATGTTTATTGCC
>JAQFYB010005248.1:0-14472 GCA_034694085.1 Pogonognathellus longicornis | reverse complement strand
CACCCCTCTGCCCCTCTTCTGCGGCCTCTGATTGATATCAGCGTGAAAACTGCCAAGATGGATATAATAATGGTCGGCTAACTTGTAACATGCTGTCGGGTATCTTAGGGGGTGCTCAGTTGTTACAGGTGCTCTGTCTTGATTGAGGTTTCTTCTTATTATACTTTGCTATTGTATTACTATTTTGATATGTATTAAAGAGTACTTTTCAACAAAGCACAGTAGAGAAAATGTCATACTGCGTTTTTACTTTATAATACGGCAGGTGAAACAGTTTAAAGTAGTTTTAGTGTCACTAATATACAAATGTTTTAGAATTCAGAAATTAAATACTTGTAAATAATAATAATAAGGTTAAAAATAGCACCATAAATTTTGATGTGATTCTATTAGTCTCTTGGCTTATGAATTTTTACATACTAACTCTTCTGTCAGTCTGTATTCTCTGTATGATTGTCTTTCTCTATTGTTATTTTGATTAGGTTTTTGCATTTTGAAATGCTTAGTCTAAAAATACTAAATACTACTACATGAGTTTTTTAAAATTAAAAGTTGTACTAATTCACCTTATTTGCACCCATTTCTATTATGCCTTAAAATATATGGTAACAAATCCATATATAGGTATTAGAGCATCTAGCCGAACCCGAAACCCTATGGTTGGCCCAACTCTATGGCGTTAAGGTTGGGTTCGGGTCTTGCAATTACGAAGGTCAACGGGTTGGGTCGAGGTAAAAAATTGTCGGGTTGGGTTGGGTCGAGGTAAAAAATTGTCGGGTTGGGTTGGGTCGAGGTAAAAAAATTGTCGGGTTGGGTTGGGTCGAGGTTAAAAAATTGTCGGGTTGGGTTGGTTCGAGGTAAAAAATAGTCGGGTTGGGTTGTGTCGAGGTAAAAAAATTGTCTGGTTGGGTTGAGGAAAATTTCGTTCGGGTTGGAAAAATTCGAAATTGGGTTGGCAAAAGTTCGAATTCACACGGTATTATACTTCAAATCAGCAATTAAAGCCAGTTTTTGGGATAACTTGTATGGCATAATATAAAGTACAAAAAAATGTACTTCATTTTTTCACATCCTGTAAAATTACGTGTAAATATGTAGTAAAAGAAATGCCGAGTTTTCCTAAAATGTGAAATACTATGACACTTTTTTAGCAGTTGAATTCTTTAGTTCATGCACTTCAATTTAATTGCTGTGTTCGTTTCCTAAAACTCATTGTATTTGTAATTAAATTGATCAATAATTTCTTCAGTTTACAATATACAAAAACTAAAAAGCGAGTAAATATCGATCGTAGTCCTATTTGTAGTTTGACCAATCCTCTCTTTCTATAATTGTGTTAAAAAAAATTGATAAACATTATTTGTTTTGGCCATGAATGACTGTATGTAAAATTGAATTTCGGGGAGAGAGATGCTTATAAAATGATTAAAAAAGGCCATAAACGTCTTCTTGGCAAAAAACAAAATTCAAGGGGGGCAATTACCCTTTCTTTCACCCCTTAATATGCTACCTTGATCTCAAAAACCTTTAAGGAATTAGATTTGAATCATTTAAAATGTGTATGCTAATTAGTATTGTTGACAATTCCAATTTACAAAATCGTATTTAGTTTTCCAAGATTTATTGCATTTAGTATAATAAGGGTTACACAATAATATAGGCGGATTACCTTTTCATTTGTCATGCAGATTGCAGAGTCCAAAGACAACCATACATAATAAGAAGCTACTTACATGGCAGTGATGATATTTTTTGTAATAAACAGTTTCCCTTGTTGAAGTAAATAATAGCATGATATGAGTTGTCTCGTCTCCAATCTCCCATGTAAGTATCAGGCAATTTGTCTTAAACATGATCTTAACCACAAACAAACAAAACTTGTTTTTCTGTCTACAACTCCATACCTATTGATTTGTTCAGTGTTCACAGATGACGACTTCTTTGACTACGCGTCGTTATTGCCTCTATCAAAATCTTTCAAGCATATGGCTGCCAATAATGTTAAAGTATAGCTGTTATCAAGACTACAACCTGTATAAAATTGTATAGTACTTGTATCTGCCAGAAAAAATAATGGAAAAATTCCTCTGACCGCATTCTAATGAATCCGTTTGTAAAAAGGGTTGCTGAAAGAAAAATGCATTATCATTTTACTTTATTACAGTTGCTTGCAAAATTGAAAAATGGATTTTGGAAGTTGTACGTTAGAAATAAAGTACAAATTCAATACAACTTTGCAATCCAAAAGATCTCAGTAGGCTAGTACTAGAAATCACATACATTATTATTATCTTATCCTTCATAAGAATGAGTATGTATAAGGAAAAGGAGTGAACAATAAATGAATCACTTCCCAGCTTCTATCTTTGTTTACAAATCATTCGTTTTTCCTACACAATGGAATTTTTAACGCTCTCGTTTAAATTCTCACGATTTTTCTGCACAAGTCGATCTATGCGGAACCACGCGTGCAAAATTTAGTTATTACAGTGCTGAAATTTTATAATAGTAGTACACATCAGTTTCTGTCTTGAGGCAAAACCATAAGCGTGTAGTAAATGAGAAAACTCCCTTCAACACACAAAATAACTATGTACCATAATGTTCTTGTTTTCCGAGTAATGACAGTAATAATGAGAAATTATTAGCAAAAAACACTCTGAAATAATCTAACATCCAGTTATTATACAAGTAATGTAATTCCAGTATTACACAAAAATGCATATTAATACAACTAGTACTATTATTATCGTAACTTGTTGTACAGCCGAAATGTTTTATACAAGATACTTATTAAGACAGTAATATCAAGAAAGGCAATGTGTTGTGTGTGGGTCTATACTGTACTTTAGTTTTATAACAAGAAAGCAACAAGCAGAAGAAGTCTAGCCGCTACGCTCAAGTAGCAATAAAGAGTAGGTAATGTAAACTTTTTATGAGTATCGAGTGGATGATGATTTGATGAGACTCTGCCAAGCGTAGAAAAAGTAGGTAACCTTCACATAACAACGTTGCCTATCATATCATTATTAAGTCATATTTCTTGTGAACACGCTTTCATTTTGTACTTTTCTTCAATGAATAATAATTCATTCAAACACAGGTCCACATCATTCTAAATGCCAATTCCCAATCCTATAGTACACTTGTACATAATCAATATGTACCTACTTAATTTGATGTACAATGTGATCATCTAAAATCTGAATTAGATAACGCAATATGCAATCCAAACCATTTTTGACAAATTCGCAATAACTCTAGCAATGTTCATTACTTAGATCTGCATAATTAAGTACTAAATGCAAGGAAATCTCTCAATTTTGCAGACACTAAAATTACAGACAATAATCAGATTTTCGTTAAAAAATGATTTATTACTTGAGGTATACAGTAAGGTAGCAGGCATAGCTGTAGGTACTCCTCCTATGTAGTCTACTCCTACAATTTAAAAATTTGTCATTAAAATAATAAAATTCTGCATTGCAAATCGCATGTTGAAATGAAACTGGAAAACACATAAAGGAATATTACTATTATTATTTGAGTTGTGCTGTAATGGCTACAATAATTGAAGTTGCTCTGTCTAGTATGAGGATATTCACAGCATAAGTTCGTATTAGCAGTTATTATAAAGTATAATTCCAGTGTGTAATTATGCAGTCCACGTTCAAGTTTACTGACAGCAATTTGTTTTTCTGCATGTGTGTGATATCCGTGGATGTGAGACTAATGAAAGCAACATACAATATTATACCATCGTGATAATGATACCAGAGCATCACTTCAAGACTCTTAATGAGTTTTGTAAATTATTTCCCCTTTGGCGTACGTTTGCTGTCTCTCCCGTGTCAGTTCTATAACAAACTGCCTCTCTCACCATGCACTTAGACTTCTACTTTATTCTAACATCGTCCACCAACAAAATATTCTCTTTGTATGCAATCCTTGCACATTTATTATACGCCTGTGTGTTTAAGGCGCAATGCAGGCTCATCTTACACTGTATAATGTACGCGTGTATTCTTTTCTTCAAGTCTACTGGCAAACTACTAAATCCCACTACTTGAGAATTATTTTATTGTATATAATCGCGACTTATCTCTGACTGTCTCTAAAGGTAAGTAAATAACACACACCTACTATGTGCTAATAATAATAAAAGTACAGTTACACAGCGGAATCGCTTTTTCCAAAGCTACTGAAAGAATTCTTAAGTAGCTCTTTGTTTTTCGGCTCTTTAGCCATCATTGTATGTACGAGTAATGTATTTTTATTGTTTATCTTTTATTATACACACTAATATACGCTTGCCTATTCATTATACATATTACAAACACTGTACACACTATTTTATCTCTCATAGATATAAAGCACGTATTGGTTTGTATGCTTGATAATGAAAAGCAAAAAATGTGAAATAAAAATAGTTTGAGAAAGGTAAAATGACCAACATGCAACAACATGCCGGGTGCTTGTTTGTTGGTGCAAATTTCCTTTTGTTTGCTTTTATCGTAAAAAACTATCGTGTGATTGTTTAAAAAAATTGAATTCCTTCAACAACAGTTTGAAGTAGGGAATTACTGTGTAATAAAAAAAGGGAGGAATTCTATAGAGGAATTACAAATTGCCTTACATTTTCATAATATACAGTTCAAACAAAAACAATGCAATGAAAGTACGCATCCAATGCCTTCTTTGGGACACTGTAATACAGTAAGGCAAATACAAGAGTGTGATGGGGCCCTACGGATGTTTCCTAATAGCAAGGTGTGTTTGTGTGTATTATTATGTGGTTGAGGTATGAGACCACATTATATGAATGTTTTGTCTGTCTGTCTGTCTGTCACAGTTGTGCATACATTATGGTGTTGTGTGCACCAAGAACTCAAGAACGGATGGACTAAATTGGTTCAAAATTTACATAGGTACGTTATCTGGGGATTACAACAAAGGCCCAGTACAAAACGCTATGGCGTATACAGGGGGAGGGCAATTGCCGCAAATCCTTGTGTGCACGTTTACTCAATTACAGATGAACCAATTTGGTTCAAACTTTGCGTATGATATCTGGGGGTTATAACAAAGGTCTAACAAAAGTGAGGTTACTATATGGCGTATACAGGGGAGGGAAATAGCCCCAACATATACATCATGAACACAACTTGTGTTACTTTACCTCATCCACATTTTTATATCGTTTACAAGGGTTTATTATTATGATAAAAGGTTGTTCCTAACTTGTAAGTGTTTTATGTAGATTAAGAACTTGCAATAAATTCTTACAAGTGGTTTAATGAATAATGGCTGGGTTGATGTTCTATTTACCGTGTGTGCCTACAAAATATATACAATACGTACTGCTCTTTATTGTAAAATACATTGTAAAGGAGCAGAGTAGACTCTTATCGCTAGCTACGATATTATAATGACACACGAGTGAAGAGGGCTTTGGCTTTTAAGCCCTTTTTTCTTTGTTCTTAGTTACTTAGGAAGAGTTGCATTAAAAAGATAAAACTGCTTAGCTCACGACACAAATTTACATACACTTACTCAGTTTTACAATATAGTATGCGTATACTGTCTTGATGAGTATGTACAAGAGTTGTCTTAATGCTTATGTATGTGTAATGTGTATAGATTGCATTATAAAGGGTGCATGCCCACCATTACATTACATTGTGTGTGGTTTGGCTCTTATGCCAAGTCGTCTTGTGTTTTTTATTGGATATACCGTCATAAACGTGACAATGTGGTCAAGAGTCATTTCTACGGAGTGCTACACACAATGAATAAAAGATTTTGCATGAAAAACGCTAATAAATTTGAAACAATGCTTTATAGTGCAAGTATAGCATGGAATAATAGCCTCAAGAATTTGTTTCTCTTAAATTTTCTTCTACACAGAACAGCTCTAGTAAATTTATCAAAGTTGAGTTTTTGATTAGTAAATAGAAATAGTTTATGGTGAATGTATAATAACTTGGCAAAGAGTAAAGAGTAAGAAGATTCACTTTCTTAAATTCATTTTGCTTTTTTCTTCCCCTGTGGGTTTATATTATGTTAAATATTGTGTGCCTATATGCACAGGTGTATTACGTGTAAATGTTCATTTTTTCTGTTCTATATACAAACGTACATAGGTAATAAAATATATAGTGTGATTATGAGAGGAAAAGTTAAACCGCATATATGCAAACCCAAACCACAAAATGAAATCCTATGTGTAATGTTCCCAACAAGCGAGCAGAGTTTGTAATTTGTGTGAGTGTCTTTCTTGAATGTCTTCTTGGAGTTTTTTATGCCTGTCTTTTCCTATTTAGTCTTTTGGATGAGCTGATTGTGAGCTGAGTTGTTGAGTTGTCTTGTGCTGCATTTTCCTTTTTAGAAACAACATTCTCTTTTTTCTTTGCTAAACTCTTCATCTTATCTTTTCAACTGATCGACACTTCGACAGCATGTCGTCATTCGTTGTCAATGACAGAAAATATTATCGTCTCTGTTTTCGTATCAAAACAATATCCTTCAAGGTACAAGCTACAATCGTTGAACCATTCAAATAAAAATAGAGATCTATGTGACACTGACTTCGTAGGATTACAATAATATCGCCGTAGATGTACCTTAACTTAAGTACTATTGCAGGCCCTAACTATAAATGTACCTTACTTTGCTTCATATTTTATAAATGTAGGTACTATCATTAAGTTCTCTGAAGAGAAAAATTCCCTTATCATATAATTGAGTACCCCACTCATTTTTAGAAAATTCAAGAATTCCCAATGGGGAATAATATATCATTAGTACAATTCAAATTAAATAAATTGTTGATTTTTTGAAACTTTTTTGAAAACTACAATGAAATATGTCATTGTATTATACACCAAATTCAAATTAAAAAAATAATTTAACTCTATAACTTAATGGCAATTACTTATAGGCTAGGCTATCAATGCATGACTCTGTTAATAATACATTTCTCTTTCTGACATAGGTATGTAGGTACATATAATTACATAGAATCTCCCTTTACATTTGCTAAAGCTAACACAATATACATAGGTGTAAGGTACTGGAATGTAATAAGATCCAATCATAAGACAAAAGATAGTATACCTACACACTCTCACAAGAAAATAATTAGTAATTCAGCAGCCAACACACCACTGACACTACCGCATCAACCTTTTATACATCTCCTCCTTTTATTATTATTACTACAAACCATCTCTTCTTCTTCCCGACACGGACCGATTTGCCGTGTACTAAAACACTGAAGGAATGCGAATCTATTAATTGAAAACACAAGATGAAAACCTTAAGTAACAAATACCTTCGAAAAAAGCACAGCATTATCTTCTAGCAAAAGCCTATCCTAAATGTCTATCTATATATACATACCTTAGGTCTAATTATACGAAGTACCTACTCCCTACCTGTATACTCCCTTCCCTCCTACCTACATAAAATTCTTGTCTCTCCTCTGCTAACGAACTTGGCATTGCGTAATGTAAAATGCAATGTCATACAATAAAAAGACTTCAAATCATAGCCTTTTTATTATTATTATTGAAACGTCACATTGTTACCTATCACATGCAATGTAAATGTAAATAGGTAGTTCCATAGGTATTTATAAGCAACACTAAAGTGTACGAGTCTAATATATCCAAACCTTTATCTCTATCTCACAATAAGATAAGACACCTTATACGTTCATAATATAAATTGTCTTTACAATTACATTAGGGTATACCTGTGGATGTTCGTAGCTTATACATAGCGTATAAGCTACGGCCTTTAATAATGACACAATGCTATTTTGCTATTACTTACATGACACGATTTACATACCTATATTATATACAGTCTAATACATAATAATATTATGCCTTTAGTTAAGGAGTCTTTGCTTGATGGAGACTGTAAAAACTTGAGCATTCAGATTCGTATTTTACATGCAACTCTGAAGAAGACGGCCATACAAAGTCAACTCACATCACATCATCCCCACATGCACACAGAATTTCTCTAGACATTCAGCCCAGGCAGTGTAAGGCTAAACTTGTTTTTTGTTTTCAATTCCATTTCAATGCTTTCATTCGTCTTCGTTTGGTAGAATAAATAACAACACCGTATCGTATGTAGGTATATGTATTTGCTATCTTTCTATGCATGTAATTTCTATACAGCTAAGAAAAAGAAGGAAAAACTCCTTGTATATTATCCAGACTCCAAAATAGTACACATCTCACACACATACACAAGAAAGACAACAACAACAAACGCGTCATCCTCATACATTGAACAACAACATTCTCATCCCCCTCTTTTCTATCTACCTCCGAGTGTGTGGTTTAGTGTGTAAGAAAAATAATTTCACAGCGTCTCCTCCTTTGACTGTAATCTCCACACACGAAATTCTTACAAACTACAAAGTAAATTCATAATAAAAATAAAACTAGTCCTAACTCGCTCCTACTTGCTTAACTTACTAAAGCTAGTACACAGCACACTTGCATTAACATTTATACAATTAATAAAATCAACGTTTAGTTGAGTACTGTAGATTGGAGCAACCTCCACGAAGTAAAATCACTCGGCTCACTCACTCACCTACCTGTGTATCTTTATTACTTTCTGTGAGTATCTACAAATACTACATTCACAATTACCTACACTGTGATTGTACTCGACATGGTGCATTTTTACAAGCGATAAACCTGAATGTCATTTTTTGAATGGATGCTGTTGAGACTGCTTTGTGCTTTTGGTAGTTAGAACTTTGCCGATTACTTGCTGCCAGTAATTTAATTTTATGTTAAATGCTCATTGAATTTCATTTCATCATTTTCAAAACAAGTAGCTTAATCTTTATGACCCTTTCTATTAATGAGTAATGACGAATGCTTTAACAATCCTCGGCATCCTTTTTCATCTGCACTCTCTGACTCATTCATTTCAGTCGACTAATTAAACAAAGTAATACACTTACACTTTGCAGTACTTGTTAGTGAGTGACCAATAGTATCTATTAGTCTATTAGCACTATTAGTTGTAGTTTGTATTTACAAATTATTTATTTATGTGTAAAATTAACTTTGTTTCAGTACTTGATAGGTATTTAATTTTATGAAATGAAGTATCTTGTACTCATTCCCGTATTCGGGGGGTGGGCAATAGGGCAATTGCCCCCCCCCCCGAAATCCCAAAAAAGAGGTTATTTTGCCCTGAAAGGGCAAAAATCGCAAAATCTTCGATCGCAAAAAATCGATTTTTCGCGCTACGCACAAATTTGATGCATTTTAGTAGATTGATTTTGGCCTAAATTTCCTCAAATTTTTCCCGCATATTATGTACCTCATGTTTGGAGTTTCTACATCTGCCCCCCCCCCTAAATCGATTTCTGGATACGGCCGTGCTTGTACTAATTGTAATAGTGTTAAAATATTGGCAAACAATGTTACTTTTGTATTTAGTAGTACTTGTTTAGTTATCCATTCGCAAATTTTATGGATTGAACCAAGGTGGGCTATGGCTTAATGAACATACGCTTTTACATGTATAAAAGATATTATAAAATAGCTACTTTATTGCTTTATTTGTGTAACATTAAGCAGCCTTAACTCTGAAGTATGCAATATTATAGCAGAACACACACATGCAAACAATACTTCGTTTAATGTACCTTGTTTGCTTAACCCTTTTAGCATAGGTACAACCAATACAACTACATAGTACAGTATTTTTAAGGCCTACCTTTAGTATTACTATATATAATTAGATAGAAACAAAGGATGCAAACACACGGATAAATAGGAATTAAAGCAATAAATGAGCATTTTTACAAAAAGTCTCTACAAAGTTTGCATTTTTAAGACGGTTAAAATATTGCCTACAAATATCAACCATACTATTTTATATGTAATGATTTATTAATTCAAAATTCAAACCAAGACCAACTACATGTAATAAAAGATTTCTGACATGTAGCTTAATCTTGTTCAAACCGAAAAATTATTCCATGTCAATGTAAATCCGTCAAACCGTATACCATTCCCTGTTAAAATAATTTCCAACAATGAAAAGGTACTTTGTATTTATGTAGTATGAAGTACATTAGATTTATATGAAAATATTTCTATGTTCCGTAGTAGCAGTAGTGCATGGTTCCAGTTTTCCTGCAGTTTTTCCTATCATTTAAGGTTTTTGCTGTTGCGTGACAGTTAACGATTTACAATGGGTATATTCATGGCGGTTCTTGCTGTAGTTTTTGTGTATCGTCTGCATATGTAATATATTTGATTAAATTTGTGCTGCATACATGCACACACCACTTAGCCTTACATATAGCATACGATTCCTTGCATATGGACATACACAAGCGTTAAGGCAACTTGACTTATAATACATGAGAATTCAAATAAAAACAGAAGCTGACTTGGTTCTTGATAGTTAACGAACTGTGCTTTGTTTCTGCTACATAGGTAGGTATTTCGCCCTATAGACGTTATTTGTGTCATAAGTCTTAAGTCTCAGGATATGCCTTATTTACTCCACAACAACACAGGTGTCTGTATTCAGTGTAGGAAAATGTAGTTTATTTCCTCCAGGGTTCATCATCATCATCATTATGTACTATTATTATTATTATTGTAAGTATGCAACACTTTGTACAATGGACTTGTGTTGTGTGTATGTATCCTCCAGACACATTTACTATCTGAACTTGCAAGCAATGCATTGATGTACACTTCCTTACGTGTTGGATCCTCAGGCGGTGAAATAAATAATTTCCTCGGTTCCTCTGGCTCTTCCTTTGTGTTCTTTAGCATATCACCATTACACATTTTTACTCTGTACATCGAACCAGACTTAATTTTAATTCATACAGCCTACTCTTTGATTACTTGTACAAGAATAAGAGTTCACATCACCTATACCACACGTGTAGGTATATACACACAATTTAACGTGGTTTCAAATTGTTATACATACGAGTATATATAAATATATACAGACAGTAAGAAAGATATTTATTATGTGTGTAAAAACCAAATGGTGAAAGTGTCAGTTGTATCTCTGCAATGTGTATCTACAAACTAAAGTCTATCAGTCAAACACACATTGACACATGTACCATGCGAATGGTATGTGAAGTAGAAACGATGTTTCAGAAGTTTTAATGTTACTATTGCAGCACAGCAGGTAAAATGAAATGTAACGATAATTAATTACATAGTGGTACTCAATTTTAGTATACAGATATATCTGTGTATTGCATTGTAAAATATAAATCATAGGCAGAATCAAATATCCATAGCTGCTATAATATTTTTTTTTCAAACTACATAATATAGGTAGTACTTTTTTACTTTCTTGAAAATTTTCAAAATGTACGCAGATTTATCTACATCTAATTTATATAAATATATGCTGCATTTAGATTTAATAGACTTCGCGTGTAGTTCTAAAGGTTTAGCTGAGCAGGCAAGACTGCTATACGATATGGATGATGTATATAATAGTTTTCATTTTTGTGAAGTAAGCATCACTAATTGTATGCGCTACTCATGTAGCATTATAAGTTTTTTCAAACTTTAACCCAGCTATCTACTACAGCTAGAAGTTATGTAAGCATTTAGAATAAATAATACATTTTATCCAGAGAACAGAATTTTGTACTTATACGTAAACACAATAATAAATATAAAGTAAAAAAAAAAGGTACCAACAATAACTAACTACTTATGAGTACATTCTGTACATGTATCTTAGCTCATAGTAGTAGGAATGCATTTGGAATATATCAACAGATGCATTCTGTATTCCATTATTTATTTGTAGTAGGTACTATGTATCTTATTCCTATCTGTACTTCAATACTTCATCGTGTACAACAACAAGGTTTTTATACTCAACTACTCGTACTCGTACACATCAGAAAAAGTTGGATGTATTAGATACAAGGCACGTCGCTTTTTACTACTATCTTTTTGGAAGAATCAGTTTATTAGTAACTTTTGGTATACAGACACCAACTCACTTTTAAAATTGTGGTCACTGACAATAAGCACATTCGTTTATTTTAACTCTGTACAAAGCTATACCTCTAGCTGTAACTATAAACATTTATATGTTAACGCGATGTACGTAATGTACCTATAGGTACATAGATTTTATAGCAGCTACCTACTGCTTGTTATAGCATACATGTACTAGAAAGAGTTGGGTTCACCAAATTCACCATGCTGTAATAATATTAGTTAAAGTAGTAAAAGTAGTCATTGCCTGTCTGTTTGTAGTTTGTATACTGCAATGCTATACCTGTTCAGATGCATGTGTGACTCAAATGCTATACTGTAGTGTATTTACTTATTGTTAGTACGTGATACAAGAACATATCAAAGTAGGTAGTACATTAGTATTCTGAGTTTAGCTGAGTTTATTTACTGGTAGAAAGAGTGTGGAATAATGTGTGTCCTGTGTATTGTATCTTTTGATGTGATGTGACGACGACGACTGTGAGCCAGCAGTTCTTGTATGTGGCTCTTTACAGCAGAGTTTTGAGTTTGTGAGACTTTGTGTGTAGGTATAAAGATAAATTGTACATGCATGCATCGTTGAGCTCCAAGCTCTTCAGAACGGAAAGAGAAGAATGATAATGCGATGATGATGTGATGCTTCTGCCTGTATGTAAGTGTCTGTATATATAGTAAGAGTAATACCTGCTATAAATGTTCAGATGAGTTTTGCCGGTTATGCTATTATTATGTACATTTTATACAGACGGTAATAGTTTTTAGTAGTAAAATGCAACAAGTCAGCAATAGCAAATAGCACAAGTACGTAACATATACTTAGGAGGGACTGCACACTCCAGGTGAGCTGAGTCGTAAGTCTATTCGAGTATATAGGTATACATATACATAGTATTGTAGTAGTGGTGGTAGTTGTAGTGTTGGTTGGTGGTGATGAACTTTTTGTGTTATAATGCACAGAGTGTAAAATCCTGAGAAAAATAACATAAGAAATTACCAAGTATTTGCTTAGCAGAACTGTTAGAAAAACATCTACTAGAAACGTCGCTTTAGGTGTATACGCTATTTGTAATTTGTAATGGTGTATAGAGAGTGTAATGTAGGATTATTTTACATACCTACTTATGCTGAAGTTATTATGGTTAGTATTGCTGTACATACACCTAAGTAAATGTATGTATGTAGCAAAAATTGTTAAGAATCTACTGATTGGGAATTAATAGTATACAACACAATGTACATGTATACCTACCTTTAGAAATGCCTCAGCCTTTTTGAGTGTGAGCTTCATGACTGAAATAATATTGTAAAATGTGCTGTACTGATTGCAAGTGTAACAATACACATACACAACTGCCAATAGTTTGTATAGGCATCCACAGTCTGTTTTGTATTATGAAGGATGTTAAATGTACCAATTTAGTTTGACCATGTCTTTTCTACCTGTAATGCAATGGAGTGGTACAGCACAAGTGTAAATAAAAACTATAAGGTAGAGACTAGACAGGTAAACTAATTTCGTATAATAACCTACGTAATAATTACACTATTCGTTCAAATCGTATATAAAAATGTAATTCGATACCTACCTTCTAAGGTAGAGTATAACATAGAGTTCTACGTGCAGCGTAGTTTAAGTTTAGTAGTATGAATTCACAAGGAAAGTACTTTATAGTAGTAATAATATGTTTACAAGTATATGATGCATTTATGTATTGGATTAGGTGGCTAACTTTTGTAGTAATAATATTAGTGCTATTCTCTGGCACTAGTACTACCGTAGTAGGAGGGTAGTATGAGCAACAGGTAAAGGAATGACGACCACTATATACTACGACGATGATGATGATGATGATCATCATTGTTGAATTGAATTGACTTGACTGTGTCTAATGTCTGTTGCAGCAAGTTGGTTTGTTCGTGTGAGCGACCTTGTTTCTTACTTAGTCATGTTTAGTCTTATTTTGTGCGTCGGCCTTAACAGTTGGTTTATTGCAGATGAAACTAAAACACAGAGCCAAACCAAGTCAGAATTTCAGTTTGTAAAGTTCTCTTTGGCTTGAGCTGTTACCTTATACTGAGTGAGAGAGCTCTCACTTTCTTTTCCCTTCAAGTCATCCCATCACATCATCATCATCACATTGCATAGCCGCAACATAACAACACTACACAAAAAACACATCGAATCAACCCAAGCTCTCAAAGCACTATAAAATTATTATAGCACTACATACTGACTGTAACTCTTGTAAAGGCACAGCAGACACTAATAGCAGTGAATAAGCTTTAGCTAAAAAGATACGCTAACCCTACATTCAACATTGGATTTTTATAATAAAATACATACATATACCTAAGCACGACACGAGGCTTCTCTTTTATAATTCTCCTTAGTCGAGTCCACAATTCTATACATAAAGCTTTGTAAGTG
>JAQFYB010005247.1:0-14472 GCA_034694085.1 Pogonognathellus longicornis | reverse complement strand
ACCCCACAAATTAAAATTAATGAAAGGAAGAAGATCAAGAATTGGGACAACTCCGGCAGTTTGAAGTTGAAGAAGGTGAGGAGCCAAGGTGTCAAGAAATTCCTTCCACAATTTGTTTCTTTCGCCTTTTTCATCAATCAAATAATTCCACGATGTCTCATTTCTATCTTTCAACATGTCATTTAGAGGGTGCCCAGTTAAGTAACGAATGTGTACCAAGTAGTGATTGTTCCAATATGAAATTGTGTTCTTCACAAATGATGACAATTCGTCAACCTTAGCTGAATGTTGTGGAATTTCTGTGCTCAAAATGCCTGGAAGCACTCCAGCAATTCTTGGAATTGTTTTGATGGCAACTGTATTTTTCGCCTTCAAATAGAATCCGGAAATTGTTTTTAAGCCGGAATTACTTTTGAGAAATTTAAGCAGTTTCTCTTTTTCTATTTCGATGCTAGAAGTATTTACCCCATTCTCTGGATCTGTTTGAATTAAAAAGATCACGTTTCTATTTTAGATACTTTTAAAATAAATGTAGTTTGAAATTAATCTAAAGAATTCAACCAACAAAATATTGAAAATACTTATGTATTTGCAAATACCATACAATGGCGCAACAATAAATTGGAAGCGGCTATATATGCTAGAACCGCTTTTTGAGTCAAAAACAATATGTAATGTAGTTCAATGTGGGCAATCAACGCGTGTAGCAAGAAATTATTTACTATGTTTTACAACTTGAATGACAATATAAACGTTTTATAAAATATTCTCGCTTTAGAAAACCCTATGCCCAAATAGTGACCTAATTGGCGAACTGTGACTTCATTGATAAATTGTGACTCTTAATGACACAATGGAACTCCTGATGACACTCACACAAGATAAAAAGCCTTAACTACCAAAAAAGGATACTTTTCTATAAAAGAGCAACATTAGAAAAAAAATTGCGCTATTCAATAATTCGAAATCATTTTTTTCAAATTACTATACTTTCAGCTATCGAAAAATGGATTCTGTATTTAAATAACCGTTCCATATTAGTTTTTATAACTTGAGTCTGCTCATTGGTTGTTGCAATAAATATGAAAAATAATTGTAATGAGAAGAAAAACTTTTAACCGTGTTTTATAAGTTTTGAGTTAAAATAGTTAGGTATATGAAATTGCTCAATATCGTTGCTCAAGTTGTATCGGGGAATGGTGACTGGTCATATAACTGTTGTTACTTTTGCTGTGAAACCGTTTGTGTGTATTGATATTGTTTGATTCTTACGATTCCTGTCCACCGCGACAGGCAACGCCCAATAAACGATGTGTATTGAATTGCCCAGTAGCGTAACCACGAGGTGGCCAGGGGAGGGACCCTCCGGACCGGGACGGCCAAGGGGCACACAGATCAAAATAAATAATGAGAATTAGTTTCGGGTGAAACTAATTAGCAAGTTTCATGTTGGCTCTCAGAGCATTTCTAAAATATATTGTTTCTCGGTTTAACATGTGAAGCCCCACACTATGGGAATTCAAACCCCCTATTTAACTTCCTCATAATCCAATCTATAAATAGCCTGTGCGTATTGTATCAGTAAATGCTAAAATAACCTGTTTGTGTTCTTGTGGGCAAATTCTGACATCTAGCTTCGAATTGTAAAGTTTGAGTAACGGCCTCGGGCAGGTATTGATACAAGTTTTGGTCAAACATCGTCTGGGTAAGTAACTTATCTTCTAGCCCTTCTTTTGAGTTGAATTCTGCACTTTCATTGCTTTGGTTTGGTTGCGTTTTAGTTTTGTCAATCAGGTCTGCACATTGTTCATTACCAGTGTCTCTGAAGACTTGCAACAAAATTGCTTTGTTATTAGACCAGTCTTTTGTTTGGATAATATTTAGTAAACTGTTGATTTTTTTGACGCTGTTTGATTCAGAATTCTGCATCATTTTAAAAGGCACTACTTAGTTACTTTCAATAATAAAACTTTACATTTTTACCATAGAAATAGTTTTATAATAACATACAATTTGTTGGTTTTCTACGGCGGAAATTATCTTGTGTTGAATAAGATGATATAATATTTCTTGTAAGTTTGTTATGTGTTTACACAAGTAGTCCAGATTTTGTTTGATTTCACTGTTGATAGAAGTTTCTGAATTAGCTGATATTTGAAAAGTTTCAATGTTTGGGTATATTTCGCATAACTTCAGCAATACTTTCTTTGCATCAGGTCTTTTTTCCGGGTCAATATCAACCATAATTTGAATGAGGAATTTTTCCTATACAGAAATTATTAAATCATTGAAAAGGTGACATGCAATAAAATAAAAAACATAAAGCTATATACAATATGAGCATTTACATTAGAAGAAATGAGATTGCCATTTTCGGGTAAAAATTGAAACGTATAATTTGTCGTTTCGTCGAGCTTCATTTCAGCAAATGCAACGCTTATGTTCGCATTACTATCGTCTCCCAATACCAGCATTTCATAAAAGATGACGCCCAGTGCGTAGATATCCGCCTTCTTGTTATAATTTCTTCCCTTTAACTAACCAGTCAAAATTCTTTTTGCTAATAAAATTAAACAGGACAATAATAATATTTGCTATATTTGGAAAATTTACCACTTCAGGACTAAGATAGCCCAACGTTCCTATTTTGGAGGTCATTGTTGTTTTGATCGCTCTCGAAATTCCATAACGGCATATTTTGGTAATTACTGAGCGCGTTGAATTATCCTCTCGCAGCAAAATATTTTCTGGCTTCAAGTCTCTGTGAATGATCTCTTTTTCGTGTAAATACTGAACACCAGAGACAATTTGGTACAAAAATATTTTCGCATGTTCCCTTTTCTTCCAACTTTGTTTAAACCAGTGTCTTAGTGTTTTGAGATTGCAAAATTCGGTTTCAATAAAAATGGCTCCTTTGGAGTTTTCATGCAAAGGGGGTCTATAACGGTAAACATGATTCTGAGGAGGATATTCCACCCAAGATTTGAAAATTTTGATGATATGTGAGTGACCGAGCTCCCTTAGCAGATCAATTTCTTTTGTTACTGTATCCTCTTGGCGTCTAAAAGAATAAACTTATTTACTACATGTTTCCAATAGTATTGCATTTCGAAAAATGTATAATTATTAAAATAAGGTACAAATTCAAAAAGTATCAAATCTTTACAAAAGCAAATGAATCCACAGATATATTACTAAAGAACAAATTCAGTTTGAATATCAAAACATTCAGTTTGAAATGGTCACAATAAAAGCATCATATTGTTATTGACTTACGCCGTGAATTCAATTAATTTGACAGCAACTGTTCTTTCGTCCTTCCTTACATTTAAAAACTTAACTTGTCTACATTTATAAACAGTTCCGAACGCTCCAGTACCCAAATGCCCCTCAACTTTGTAATTGTTTTTAAATTAGGAAACAAATTTACCCTCCATCGAAATATTTATTCTGTACAACTTTATTTTAAAGTTAAAAGTGAAACAATTTAATTTAGGTATTATTTTGTTAGTGCACGTTGGAATCAGCTATCTTGTGGTACGAAATGACAACCAATTATTGTAAATCAAATGGTTGTTGTGTTCTCAAATGTTCACCTCGAAGTGCTTAAAATACATTATGTCATAATCAATTGATGTACATAATAGTTATTATTTCGTATGGAGATATAAGTTAAGTTTTAACTCCTCGTCGACAAGAACGTGGCATATAAAAAATGAATAAATTTTGCAACATTTATTTAACTCCAATATTAAGCTGTAGGATATAACAGCAGTGCAAAGCTTTTCGGAGTGTAAGAATGAACATTCATACCTTCAAATCATTACATTACTTATACTACAGCAAGTTTTTCACTGCTTGCTCTTTTGCAATAAACAAGTTTGTTTAATGATAATACAGATAATTATTGTGTTGAAAGATTGGGCAACCGGTGTGGACTAGTTTCAAGGAATAAAGAGTGTTACGAGGAGGATATACTGCCCAGTATAGTGTCAATAATGTACACATAATACCATATTATTTCATGAAATGTTAACATTGATGCTCCTGTGTATATTCTAAGGTAACGCAGACGACTGTGGTACGGCCAGCCTGTCCCTATGTAAAAGTGTTTCGAAAGTGTACCATCCAGCCCCAAATACAATGGCGCGGCAATAAGATTTTTTAAATTCTTGGCTCTAATACACGGTAAGCTTTTGAACTTGTCAACTTTGAAAATTTCACGTCAATATATTATAAAAAATGCTTCCAAGTGCCCCAGAGAAAAGTACTGATTTTTGAATGATGTGTTTAACAAGTAATTAGGTTTTTCAAATTGAGTTCTTATCTCTCACAATTTCGTCGTTTTTCTCTACCCTTTTAACATGCAAATCAAGGTTTAATTTCATGTGAGAGCCACTCATATCCTATGTGGCTTTGTTTTGGTTAACAAACTACATATCTATCTGTTGTTTAGCTCGCTCTCCAAACCTTTTTTTTCGAGGATTACGAAAAAAATCTTCTCTTCAACAAGGTCACCTTAAGTGGTAACTTTGAATACTTTGTTCTTTTTGTGCTACAATTTTTTTATGAAGCATACTCAGCTCTGATGAGGTGTAAATTCATGAAAATTTTGTAAACAGTCTGATTGGATCATTTTAAAAATTGTTTCTTCCCTCTTTCATGCCTTTTACATATGGGTATGTTTACAAAGAGTACCCATACAAAAAAAAGAGTTTTACAACATTTACAAGTCAATGAAGAATTGGGCCAATAAGTCTCACTTATAACAGAGAGGCGTTCCAATAAATATACTAGTTTTTACATGAAACAGCTATAATTTTTGGAACATAAACCGTATCAGTATGAACCAAACCAAAAAATATATACTGTTCGGCTTCGGAATTTATTCATAGGTAAAACGGGGAGGTAAAATATATATTTCTTAAATCGTTTCTGTTTGGTGGCTACATTCTTTTTTGGACTGGGATTCTGTTGCTGTGTTTTCAATTTTCAGGTTATTATCTTCAAAATAGCAAGATATGCCTTTTCGTTTTGAATTTTGGCATTGTATAGTCTCGTTTTCATCACTTTTGGTATCCTGTAATACATTAAGAATTAACTGAGATATTCCACTTTGATGATCTATACAGGAGGCTATAAATGGCGAGATGTTACAATTAGAAGGTAAAAATATTAATAGAGGGAAGCTATATACTATTGCAATTAATTGGAAGGAGAGGCTTAAGGAGACATTGGAGAATGGCCGTTAATTTTATCAAAAAAAGCAATAACAAATCAAATATCTATTAGCCGGATAATTGTTATTGAAATTAAGATACTTGAGTTTGCAAAGTTATAATGTTGCTCTACAATAATGTACTTTCCAATTTTAAAAAATCGTAAAATATAGAGGAAGAAAATTTTTGAAATTTCGAAAGTTTTTCTTGATCTTTATTTTACGATTTTTTGAAATTTGGAAATTACATTATTGTAGAGCAACATTAACTTTACAAACTCAAATATCTTAATTTCATTAACGAGTTTCTGGTTAAGTGACATTTAATTTTGTAAAAAACGAAATTATGTGTGAAAAAACAATAGTTGTGTCTACTTAAAAATACCCGAAACCTGTGTGAAAATGTGAAAGTATCCGAAACATCAACAAACTATGTACTTGGATTACAATAACCAATCTTGTCTACGCGTCGGATAACTCGGTAACTCTGTAAAAGCTATTTGTTTATATGCGACTTTGTCTTTTATTTTTACACGCAAATGTTGGTGCCAAAAGGACTCTACTCTCTTTAGCCTATCATATTGCATGTTATTGGCAATAAACTATGGTGCATTGTATAGCTTTATGCTATAGATTGTAAATTTTCCGTATCCAACCAACCCTTAAAATAGATAAATACTGCAAAAATATTGAGCTGCTCAGTCGTAATAGCATCAAGACTGAGCATCCGAGTCGGTGGTGATGTATGCTGCGAGACGTGCTCAGCAGAGCTGCTCTGTCTTGATAGAGGTAACGGATAGTACGGGTGCTGTTTTTCAGAAGAAATTCCAACCAAATGGGTTCGGGCACATCATTTATTTTGTGATTTTATTGCTGTAGTTATTGAGGTTAGTTCATTTACGGTTTTTGTTATAAGCTAGGCATAATATGCAAATTAGTAATAAAATATTAAAAACATGAGATGAGTTAGAGTTAAACGTTATGTCATTTAAAAATCTACTTTTGCTGCTCTTTATTAAACGTTGAGAAACCAATGTTATAAATTCTCGTTTACGTGAGGTTCTTTCGGTTTCAAGAATGTTGTACTCAATCAAGCATTTACGATTTTCTATGAAGAATGTGTACCCATACTTTTCTCTATCGCTTACATAATACATGTTAAGATTGCCAGCATCCATTGAGCTTACTAAATAGTAATAATGTAATTTGTTCATTCATTAAAGTGTGAATATAATTTACACGGGTAAATAATTGTTTCATAGTTTTAAACACAAATACATACATATATATATATATATATATGCAATCTGAAGTATGATTTGATTACTACGCTGTAGATAATTTTAAATGCCCATCATTGACGTAAGACCTACACTTTTACGCTTATATACTTACTCTGTGTATATTTGTTCCTCTTAGATAGCCATATATGTTCAATACACTGGCGTAACCAGGGGGACAATAACCCCCTCTCTGAACTTGAAAAAATAGATTATTTTAGCAAATAAGTACTTAAAATCGGGGTTTGTTGTACGTGCTAATTTTATGTAGTTTATGTTCATTTTAGCCCAAATTAGTTAAATGTTTTTAAAAATGACTGCATATATACTTTATGTTTTGAGTTTGCCCACCCCTCATACCCAATCCTGGCTTCGCCTATGGCTTAGTCTCAAGTTCAGCTTTATTTCAATGTCCAGCCATTATATCAGGATTTACAAATATCTAGGTTTACACATGGCGACAGCCCACTCACTAAAAAAACTAAGTCAAATATAACATATTATAATCATATGTAATATCATGTAATAATACGAAACAAATTCATGTAAAGCATTACTTTACAACAAGTTCTATGTTTTCAAAGACTTCATACTTCTTACTAACGTTTTTCCCAAACATTTTGCTATCTCATTAGTTTTAAAGGAAATTATTACTCATTACTGCCATAATGTCTCTAAATGTAATTGCTCTTTATATGGTAAACTGCAAATAAACTAAGCATAAAAAGTGCATCACATGACATTATTTTATTAACTGCTATATACACACAACATACTACGTTTTCTTCATACAAGCCAAAAAATTTAAAAGTACAACACGTTGACATATTATTTTATTAATAGACGATTAAATTATCAACCTTATATCTGACAACAAATGGCAACTAATTATTGTAAATCAAATGGCAGTTGCGTTCTCAAAAATATACACATCGAAGTACTTGAAACTTATTATTATTATACCATAACCAGCACATGTATACAATAGGTGTAGCTCTTCAGTTCTTGTTTCGTATTGAGATATAAGTTCAGCTTTAATTCCACGTCGACAAGAACGTGGCGTTTAAAAAAAAAAATTTGCAACTTTTATTAAACTCCAGTTTTAAGCTGTAAGGTATAAGAGTATTGAAAATCCTTCCGGGGTATAGGAAGGAATGTTTATCCATTCAAATCATTGCATGATTGATATTACAGACAGCTTTACAATGCTTGTTGTTTGGTATTTTGCAATTTGTTTAATAATTCCGATACTTGTTTTGCTGAAAGGTTCAGCAACCGGCGTGAACTAATTTCAGGTTAAATCACTCAGATAAGCGAAGTAACGAGAGTATAAATTCTATAAATGCTCTCAGTAGTATCACTAAGCTTCAAATCCATTTCATGGACTACTCATCGTTTAGCGAATACCTTATCTCTGCACCAATGCCTCGTAATAAATACACATTACTAGTTGGAGTTGTGGTTTAACATCGGTTTCCTAAACGTTTACAGTGTATTGAAAATATTGTCCACTACTTTGCAGATGAGCGTAATAGTCAAAATTAGGCGGAAATTACTAATATCATTCTTTTAGAAGCTTGAATAGCCCATCTAATAGATATTATTATTTATTATGACTTTATAGTTCTATTTCTATTAAATGCTATTGAGTTAAAATTGTCACAGACTGACAGACAGACACAAAGGCTCTATAAGACCTCGTGAGACCTAAAATGCGTTCTATCGTAATTCATGACAAATATTTCACTTGAAGATTAAATATTTGACGAAATCATATTAGGAATAAACAGTTTATTTTTTTACTGAACACATACAACAAAAGGGACAATTACACAGCAAATATACTTTTTAAGTATTTTGTTAAACATTTGGGTTGTCTTGCATGCATTAAAGCCTTATCCTTACAGTCGTTTAATTAATAATTTAAATACGTCCACAATTATTCGAGTATACCTCCGCGACAATTACATGAATCCACGAATTTCAACTTTGTGTTAAGTTGAAAGCTCAATACATTTAACACGTTGTATAGAACTAGAAGACAAAAAATTAGCCCTGAGCTGCTTTTATAGTTTACTCTTCTTCTGCCACAGCTAACATCTAATTGTAAGATGTGGAAGAGTCGTATAACTTGCTTACACAAATCGAATCAGACGTTTAATGATAAGACCCAATAAGACGCAAAACAGCTATTCGAGAACACCCATTTTGTTTTGTTTGCAATATATTATTCCCACCTCCAATTATTCGTCGACTAGTTAGTTTTGAAAATTGACAAATAAACATAATATCTACTTTTCGTCATTTAACATTGGAGTGTGTAACTATTTTAACTAAACAAAAATTTAAGGACATATGGACCAATATTTTCTCTTTCGATTGTGACTATAGTTTTATTTATACAAAAAATGAGTAATTGTATTATACGTAACTCCAGTGAAATGAAATACAGGGTGTCTCATTCATGGCTTACGCTACTTAATACATGGGTAGTCCTTTCGCCTGATGATATTTGAAATTCGCTGGCCTCCGAGGCCAGCGAATTTCAAATATCATGAGGCAGGGGGTACACCCAGTCCACATCCTATGGCTACGACGCGCGCATTTCTGACTTACCAAAACATTGTCTGAATAGTTTATTTGCAAAGCTTTTTGCAAAATTATATTATGACTATACAAAACATTATTTTTCCATTTGCCTATGAGTTTTGGTTGTCACATCGGGGATATACTGACAGCAATACATATTTTATTGAAAAGGAAGTACTACTGATAATAATGGTCGGCCCAAGTATAATTTTCAATAGTAAGACAATGCTGTAGTTCCTCACGGTTAAGTGCAAATTTCGTCATTGAATTAGCAAAGAAAAAAAATAAACAGAAATACAATTCTTACTTGCAGCTAAAATTCCTTTTCCTCTTTCCAAGATTTATTTAGGTTGAAGTTGAATTAAATAGAAAACTACCCGAATCATAAATTCGTAAGAATTGAAACACAAAAGAACTCGCATTTAATACTTTCTTTAAAGTTGCGCAGTAGATAAATTTATTTCAAAATGATTAGTGAGGGTATGTATAGTCTGATGCAGATTGTTTTTAATTTCGGAGCAAAACTTAAAATTTCTGTATTTGATGCAAGTGCTGAGAAAAAAGAAATGGTTGTTACAAAAAGTAGGTTAAGACGAATTAATGATTATTTAGGGTTTCTTAGTTTTATTGTATGTTTAATGTATTTAATTCCTCGTCTTCTTGTTCAAATTTTCAAACCTGATCCAAATTTTGAGACACAACAAATTATCATTTTTATCTTTCTCGTGGTCACATACCTAACAGTGGCTGCTTTTAATTTGTCAATTCTTCTGTGGAAAAATGAAATCGCTCTTGGTGCAACATCACTAATGAAAATGGACACATTTCTTACCACTGGTAACCAATTATATTTTATATTTGTATTAGAAAAGATTCGTTTAGCGATTCCGAAGCACAAATACAAACAGATAAAAAATTGGAACAGAGAATCGAACTCGAAGTACCGTTGCTGGGCGGCAGTCGGAACTACTCGCACTCCTATGACCATCCCATACACCGAATTGTATGAAAGATTTATTTGGTTTTACCTTTAATACATAATTAAAGAGCTAGACACGGACTACTTTCACAATATTTTTAACTTTGAAAATAATTTTAAAGCCGTAACTTTTCGCAACAGTAAATGTTTTGTATTATTAAAAATTTAATTCAATAGTTATTGTTCTTTAATTAATTGTTCTAATTTTTTGTGCAGTAGTATTTACTCGCTGAAAAATAAGGAAATGATTTTTTACAAAGTCATCCAGAAGCTTGAATAAATTGTTTACAAATGCAGTTTTGGAAACGTAATTTGCATATTTCCTTTTACAGATTATTTTAAAATTGAACTGGCCACAAGACATAAGAGGGACTGGGTTGGACGGTTTTTAACGATAGCTATTTCCATGTTCATGGTCATAGCAGTCTTTTTAACATTTTTCATAGTATTCCACGCAGATTCTCCGTTAGTTCGCTTTTTCAATGAGGTAGTATATTTTGTACCAATTCTCAGTCTATTTATTTCTCATCCACTATTTCTAAGTATGGAATTGATCGTTGTTTATGTCATAAATATTTACATGGCAACATTGGTTGTGATATTTGATAGTTTTGGTTTAATTTACTTAATATTTTGTAGAAATTGGCTAAAATTTATTCTCAAGTATGAGGAGCCAATTCCAAGTTCATCAAAGAAAAAGAAGGTTAAATCAATTTCTAAAGTAAAAATAGTCCAAGAAGTGTTTTCCAGATTGCAACTACTCAACATTCTCATCAATAATTTAAGTGTCATTGTTGCCCCCACATTGTTTGCTTCGGCTTTCCTCATTGGCCTCATTTGCAATTATATTACTTTAGAAATGAAAAAGATCATTCCAATGTCCCTATTTTTGATATTTCCAGTAGCTTCAGGATTATTAATTATTTTGGAATATTTAATGCTCGGGGAGAGTGCCAAAGTTTATTTGGCATCGCTTGAATTACAAGCGTACTGGAAAAGAGAGGGAGGGCTGCATATGAGAAAATGGATGCGTAGTCGTCGACCTCTTAGAATGACTGTAGGAATTTTCTTTTTCGTAAAGGTTCACACATTGTTGAATTTTTGGAATGCACTTTTATCAAGCACTATCAATCTTTCTTTGACTATTTAAGTGAGGGTGTATATATTAGGGTGAAGTTATAATGTCGAAATTTTTCAATTTTTGTAATGTATTGCACAATTTGTTGACTAAATAATAATTTAAAATATGTGGGTCAATACAATATTTTGTAAGACTTAATTTGAAATGGAATTGTAGTTTTGCAATGTGCATTTTGTAATAATTAAAAAAATGTGCTTCAAAAAAATTAGCTTTAATTATTTGTAGCTATGTTCCAATAGACACTGAAATTGTATTTAATCTCTAACTTTATGATTCAATAAAAACATTTAAACTGAAGGCGAGCAAACAACTTGCGACAATTGAGATTCAATATGAGAGTTCGTATCATGACACTTCGCTCTAAAATGAAACTATGCTTAGCTTTAAATTCATTACATATCCAAAATTTGAATGTTTCAGATTTTGTTATCAGAACATGTGGAGTATGAATTGTGATTTTGATATCCACACTCCACACTTACTTAATAAAAGCGAAGTTGAAAAAATGTATTCTCTCATGAAAATTTTTACATGTCAACATTTCCTTTGCGTTGAATTTTTTATCTTTTCTAAAGTGTGGATTATGTTTCACCCTTTTTGCCTCATTTTTTGTAGTGTAGTTATATTTTCAAAAATATTAAAATTTCCACCCTCTTCTACCCTAGGATTTTCCCATATATCCATGTACCTATCTAATTTTTCCGGTTTTACAACAGAAAAAATGACGTGCACTGTTGTGATGTGAGTCAAGTTTCGTATTCCAAGTACATCCAGTACCGTCCATTTATTTGTGTACAGTTTATGTGCATGCCGAGCTATCGTTCCTTTCTCACATAACAGTTCCACAGGAAAATCGCACAATTACATACCTGGTACATTTGTAACCTCCATGCAGTCATTGCGAAAACTGATTGTAATGCAACAAAGCTTATACAATTATAATTATTTTAATGCAACATAAAAAGGATTACGTTTTAGAAAAAAGGTTTTAATTCATCTTTTAATGGTTCAGTAGAAAAACATGTGCCATTGGGGAATGGAAAATTTTCGAAGCAGGATAGAAAAACTATCAGGCAAATTTGACAATTTAGCCCTACCGCCACATTAGCAATAAATTTATTCTTGTACAGAACAAATACAACAAAAAGTACAATTACACGGCAAATGTTATAAGGAAACCAAAAGATATACTTTTTTAGTATCTTGTTAAGCATTAGGGGTTTTCATGCATGCAGTAAAGCCTTATCATTACAGTATGCATTAGTATAATGCCAAATAATTTAAATACGTCCATGATTATTCGGATCCCACTGCATAATTACAAGAACCCACGAATTTCAACTGTGTTAGTTGAAGTTGACAGGAGAATACATTTAAAACACGCTGTACATGAGTAGTATAGAAGACGAAAAAGTAGCTCCGAGCTGCTTTCATACTTTACGTTGTATTCTGCGACAGCTAATATGGGAGATGTGGGAGGGTGATAAGCAAACCAAATAAGACGTATAAGAATAAGACTCAATAAGACGCATACAGCTATTTGAGAACAGCTGTTATGTTCTGCCTACGATGTATTATTCCTACCTCCATTTAATCGTCCAATAAGTAGTTTTGAAAATTGACAAAGAAATATAATACTCGAAATCAACTTTCCGTCATTTAACATTTATGTCATATTTACTATTTATACAATTTAACAAAAAATAAGGAACATATATGGGACCAAAATTTCAGGTTACGAATGCGACTATATAGTCTTATTTATACAAACAAAGAGTTACTGTATTATGCTTAACACCATTGAAATAGTACATAATATTGTAATATGCGAAAAGTTTGAGATTGTGTCATTTGTGTATTATCTTCAATTTGAGTTAAACAAACATAGAATTAGGACAACGCTCTATGATGTCCAGAATAGTTGCAATACAGTTCCTCAATGTAAGACATATTTAGGGTAAACAGAATAACACTGTTTTTATTCATGGTGGAATTCAGAATGACCATTATAGAAATAAAAGGTGTTTATACAAAGCATTTAGTATCTGTATAACATGAATATTAACTGAAGAAATATTCTAAATATTTATAGCCGCTGATTAAAATGTGATTGCATATAATATCGATCAATAATAACTACGGGCAGCTATACATATTTCTGTAAAACACAAGATCAAAATTGACGGCCAGCTGTAGTACTTTACCATGGAATAATGCCCATAAGAGCTCAAAATATATTACAAGTATTATAACAGTGATATTATTTTAGAGGTGCGTATGCTAGAATATTTCGTAAAGAGCGAGAACTATTTTACAGAAACCATAATATTCATGTTTGTCAAGCAAAAATTATGATTACGACGATTTTATATAGTTTTACTAAGTTTTACTTCATCACGTTATTAAGTGATATTAAAACTATATCACAAATAATATACTAAATTGTAAAGGTGTAAAACATACAAAAAAAACCATTTAGAAGGAAGCGTAGAATTGCTGTTGGGGGACAATGTCTAAATTCTAGTATACGAAATTAGACTTTGCTATCATCAGCAGACATTATTTAGGTAGTTTCTTTAAAATCAACATGAAAAAACAAATATCAATGTAATGAAAAAGATTCAGGTTCAGAATTTTCAAAATCATCACAATTAACTTCGTTATTGCATTGAGATTGGAGTTAGGCCGAAATGTACTTTTATATATAACAATACTACAACACATCATTGGCCATATATTTAGCCACTTCATAAATAGGTAAAACAAGCAATGAATACTTATTCAACTGGTCAAACTAGTTGATTTCATAGTTTTTTCAGAGACTGCCTTGCTTTACAATCTCCGATCGGCTGGTAGTAAGTAGTATAAAGTAAAGTGGTTATCACCAAATGGATTAAACTGACTCTGTTAAGCTGGGCTGAAACCGTCTTTTCTAAATTTTGAATTATGTTGCACCTATTTATGTTTTGTCTCATTTTTTGTTGTATAAGTGTATTTTTCATCTTGTATTTACTTCTCTCGTTCAACAAACATTGTCTGTTGAAGTATTGACTTGATTCTCAGCGACATGGTATGCAAAACTCAATCTAGTATGTACTTTTCACCCCCAAATGTAGCATCCTGAGGGTAATAAATTTGTGTAGAAATGAAAAATTTGAAACGATTTGCATACCCGACACACTTAGAGAATAATCTACATATATAATAGTATTGAAGGATTAGTGAAACACATGTAAAAGAGCCCAAAAAACGGTTTGTAAACGCC
>JAQFYB010005246.1:0-14472 GCA_034694085.1 Pogonognathellus longicornis | reverse complement strand
TCCAGATTTTTAAGCATGACATAACCTTCTAAAGCGACATTATTACACTGTCACCCTAGCTACTTCTAAAAACCTTGCACTTTAGTATACATTTTTATCTATTATACTATTTGTAACAGACTAATTATACCTAACCTTGTGTATTTAGGTAACTAAATTATATCTCCGTATTGTCAACTGTAGGTATTTAATAAGTAGTTTCTTTATGGTTCACAGAGCAATTTGCATTCTTGAATGAAAATAAACGGATTTTCTTCTGTCTTCTATGAATGGATCAAAGAAAAGTTATTGATGCAACCTTTCATGTACTATATAATAAAATGTGAAGAAAATTACAGTTTATCTTTGTGTTTTTTTTCGTATTAAGTATCACTTGAACCTGCTCTTATACGTCAGCATGAAACTACAACTACAACTACCTACTGTCTACCCACTTCTTCCAAAATGCATTAGTATTTCCTTTGCACACACACTGCTAGGTATACAAAATCAACGAAACTAAGTAAGTATGATTTTGTTTGATAAATTATGATGCGTTTCTAAACATCTTAAATATCATTCTTGTCCAATATCTGAGATTTATTTGAAGTACTTTCCCATTTTTCACCCATACGAAACGTGCCAGATACGAAGTCGAGCCAAGTATTATACACTTATAACTTGTATCACATACTCCGTGCATCATTTATTTCACAAATTACATTCACTAAAATTACACAGATTCAAGGGGACAAGATAAATAACGCTTACAAGAGACATGGCCAAAATATCACACTGAATTTAAAATATCGTATAAAATGCACTCAATCGAGATGCTTGTAACTTTGTAAGTGCAAGTAAGTCGTGTTTTAGTTACAGTTGTGCGCACAACATGAAACAAGGTGTCTCATGATATCCACAATCTATCAATCTTGCGAATCTAATCCGCATATGCTTCATTTCATGTAGGTATGTATTATAATGGATGAAGGGTCATTGAAGAAATTCATTTTTCTCACTGCAAAATGGAACCACAATGAACACGAAACACAGTGAAACATCGATTCTTTAGCCTGGTTATTAAGGAGTAGCAAATGTCATAGCTAATAAGATGGTTTCATTGTTAAAAACGCTAATACTTAGTTTTCAGATTCCGATCCTCACATTTTATTATCTAGAGTGAAACTTTTTATTAATTGTCACATGATAACTGTAATTCGCATAATATCCCTATTGCCAATACTATACAATTGCATTGTGTCTGCTACTATAAAAAGTACGTTGTAAAAAATATGAGGTTACTTTTTCTTTGTACCAAAAATCACACAAAATATGTCATACTTTTTTTCTGTGATTCCATAACAAATGAAATTTTTCCGCCTTCCTCATAGTTCCAATTTACTTGGGATGCTAACTTAACGTATACCAAACATTCAGTAGTGCAACAATCCTAGGATTGTGGTAGTACCTATACATTCTTTTACCGAAAGGAGCCACCAGTAAATACACAATGTAACAACATTTGAAGTGTAAGGAAAGGGAAACAAGGAATTACAATGTCAACGTTCGTTTTACAGCCCATGAAGTAAATTAATTGCTGCAGAAAGGAATAATTCTCTGTATCGGGTTTACACAATGCCTTCATAGCAAATTTTGACGGTTTTTTGGTTTATTCACAGTACAATAAATACAAGACTAATCGGAAAACCGTGGGTGTTGTTGATAACAACATGGTGAAAAGAAATGAAAGTATTTTTACCGAAAATAAAACTTGGTGATGTGAAGAAATGAGATTTCATTAAGTATAATATAGCAGCGGAACGTGTGTAAGATTTGGAATTTCAGTGTGTCATCCATGTACAAAACGTGTGGTATATGTTTCACACAACATACTACAACACCCTGTGCCCTGTGAGGTCTTCCGTCTCCAACTTTGCAAATAATTTCGTTGTCAGATTCCATCTTTACAAACATTAGCTGCCAAACCTCCACTTACTTACTGTGAGCTTTGTGTTTACTACACAGACTATAAAAAAATTGCTCAACTCTTGCAGTCAACAGGACAAGCTAAATAACTTATCGTAAAACTTTTATATCTGGGACATTTTAATGGTTTAATAGTGGCTAATTGGCTCCACGTCTATTCTAGCACTCCCACTCATTTATTCTGCATACCTACGACCTTTGTACTTAAAATTTCTTTTACTATATCGAATTACAAATGCAGAAAAAAGCAAGTAAATCATCAACCCCTGTCCACGGATGTTTACAACTGCTGTGTCTGACATTCCTATAGTTCTTAATTGTAAATTTTATAGTAGCTTATACAGGAAAATATTATTTGCCTTATTATATTTTGAATAATTTTGAAATATATTTCAATACGCAACTACTATTATAACTGTAGCTTGACATAGCATGGCATTGACTTTGTAGAGCAAGAAAAATTCATGAATTATTAGAAGCGCCACAAAGGCGTCTTTAGGTTCTAGGCAAATGAGCGATGTTGCGTAAATGAAATATTGTTTGTCCCAGTTGTTGCGTCCTCTTGTACATAGAGTTTTGCCACAGGAATGCATTTTAATGTACAGTATAGCACTTGAAGGTGGAATTAGGAATGTTGCAAAGTCTTCGCTAAATGTTAAAGTTAAGCTGCTGAGGTCCGATATTAATACACACAATATTTTGTCCCCTCCATGTATTAGCGTCCATGCAACTCACGTACAGATAGTATTTCCATCACATGATAGCGACAGAGACGTCTCATCCTCCTCTACCTACTCATGACTGTAATAATGGCAAAAGATAAGATAAGGAAAGCTTGGGTGTTGTGTCTCTTTACAGTAGATTGCTGCAAACGTAGTACTAGAAACATTGACGAATGAATAATGAGATTTGGTAAGGCGGGTGAGAGTTCTTACTCTATTTATTGTTAGAATGTGCAATGTAACTTATCTTGGCGGAGGTTAGTCGCATTCTGTTGGAGTTTCAACGTTACAAATGCTGGAGACGTGGAGACCCACAAGTAAAGAAGCTTTAGTGAATACCCACGAACCAACGACTGCTGGGGTTTAGTATAAGCTTTCTTCTATCATAACTTGATAACTATATCAAATTGTATTACATTTATCATATGTATATATCGGCAATCTGTCTGATGTACACACAACGCATTCAGACGTAATCAGAAGTAGTAAAATAGTTGCCACCATATTCAACGCTACATTAGAAGATGTATAGATACTTTAGATACCTGTCTGCTTTCTGTTGCTATATATATATTTCGCATTAGAAAACTCATAAAGTTGTTCTGGTGTTTCACGCTATGGAGGTCTCGGTATCTCTTGTTACAACTGTACAGTCAGCTCTGCCAATAAATAATTAGGAGAGATAAAAATAATAGTAATATGGTGCTACTATTTCCAGTGCAGTGAGAATGTTATCAGTACAGAAGTACAAGCGTCACCTCGAACTCTTTACATAAAGATTTGCTGCAAAGCAAGAATAGTATTATGGGTAACACCATTTGTAAAATACTAAAAGGGGTGGTCGGAAATGAGACACTGACATATATGTACCTAAATTTAAAATGATGTTTTCATTATTTGCATTGCTCAAATTCACTGCAAATTCCTACTCATTTCATTTAAAGTGTGGCTGCAGTAATAGGGCAGCCAATTTGCAATTACTATAAAGCGAATCAGGCTATTTTAATCCTAAGTTGCATTCAGGAGATGATGAGTTACGTGACAAGAAAAAGCAAGTGCACAAAACCCACAAAGGAATAATGTACCTACACACATTTGGAAATGTAAAAGATTATATTTCCTGCATGGTAAATGTTGATTTTTGTATGATATATCCTGATTTAGAGTTGTGGAGGTGTTAGATAAATTCATTTTTTGTCACATACGTGCTTCAAAGTAATAACATATCTTGCACAGTTCTCAATGGAAGTGTAAAATATATATATCACAACGATCTCTGTATTATAAATGGATTACTCAATATCGAAAGAACTTAAATACTCATTCGATCAATTTCATTACGATAAAAACTAGCCATCTATAATGCATGATTTCAGTTATTGCTTTGGGTTGAAACAAACTTTAAACTGGACAAATAAAGCCAATAGCAAAACTTTGCTTGTTTCATTCCAATCTAACAAGGTCATCTGAATATTACCGTAACTGACATAAACAATTATCTTATCTACAAAAAATAGGATGCTGTTTATATTTTTGATTTGCCATACTGACTGTAGTATTTATTCATTTATCTGCAATGCATAGTCCATGTTACGATCTGCTAATTTTACATTAAATAATTTTATTTTTATTTTTTTAAATAAATATGGCTTCCAAACATTTTAAGATTTGCCGCGTTATGAAACAAAGACAAAATATAACAAACGTTACTTATCAGGATTTAGAATCTACTCATTCTACAGTATGATTTACAAGGAGGAGCACGGAAGAATCAATGATCTACAAATGTTAATTGTACAATAATTCATAGTTCCAGTCCAAAACACTTTCCTGCTTTTATGCTGCACAACCAACTATAACAGATCGACTGATTAATTAATTTATTGCTTACATATAATATGTACCTATAGATTCGTTATAATTTAGAATTTTCTTGTCTTTATTATAGTGCATTGTTGTACTGTTCACAATATCGCACGACTCGCAGAGCGGCACCATGAAGCAATGTTGTAAAAACTTACAAACAATAATAATCTATACTTGAGTTGAATAAAAAAAAAATTAGTGTGACTAGTGACTACTATATAATAAAATACATTGAATACGAAAGATGTCAACAATGGACCCTATGAAACAATTCCTGTAATATGTATGCAATATAAGTCACAGATAAGGACAATAGAGACATTTTTTCAAAACAGTCAACCATTTTACTTTTGTAGATCTAAAAATCTCTCATAGAAATCATTACATGATCATTGTGATAATATTATTGCCATCAGTTTATGTAATTCTGAGAAGTGCATTGTTTCCCTACGATGGAAAAGATTAATTTACTTAAAGTGCATAATTCTGGGAGAAAGTAATACTTTCTATGAGTTTAATTTTACTTAGAAATATAATATATTATGTAGACAGGGTATTTTGCGAAACTTATATTTATTGTAATGTAGGTAGTATATTGATATGCATTGCATTATTGTGCATTGCATTTGCATGTTAACCACAAGCAACTGTTCATGAAACTTGCTTTTGAAAAACTGATGCAGCTTACAAATTCAATTGTCATTGAAGGTTTGCTTGAACATTGAAAAACATTCGAACGATTCCACGACGACTCTCTCAACACAGTTTTTAATGTCCCTGTCAGCTCAACGGAACACAACATTCACATTTTGCCGACAGTCTGTATTAAATAAAACATACCCATTGTTTGTATGCATCTCTCTGCATTTCATACAACACAGAAAAATGTCTCCTTGCTGAGTGCCGAATGAATCTGAGATTAAATGTGATAATAAGCAGAGATGCGATCAAGAACAGAGTATAAGAATGTAACGGAAAGCAAAATAGTAAGTTCCAACTTTAAGGTGGTCTATTTTTGAAAATTCAGTATTAGACACTACATCAACGAGATTTTTTGTATCGTACTGCTCTGTACCCAGGATGTCTGTTATGTAAATGGTCCTCAAGAGATTCTAAATATTCCATATTATTTGTATGTAATCCATGGAAAGTTCATGACAAGCAGGATACTATGAAGGAGTCCCTGCACTTTTGACTTGAACCGAAAAGCATATGTACGTACATCTGTTCTTTGTATCTTGTCACAACAGGCGACACTTATTAATACTAATTATTACTAACACAAACACTCTGCCCTGTCGACTTCATTAAGTGCAAATTAATTTCAAATCTTATTTATTTATTGTAGTTGCATGCATGCAATCGCTGCATTACATATTACATTACATAGTGAATATAATTATATAATATTTATTACATACATTACAAATTACAACACATTTCTTATACATTCCCCCACAAATAACAGTTCCATTGTAATAAAACATTTTTTTTATTAAATTATCACTAGAATATGTCTACACTATCTATAATTGCACACCATACCTAGATGTATCGTATGACACTGCGGGAAGGGGTTGTAAAAAATAGTAAACAGGTTTTCAACATTGAATCGAATGCTTTCGAAGGTCATGCCATAGTATGTGAGTGAGCTGTTTGACTCATATCGTGCAAAATATCTTTAAATGTTTTTAATCTATCACTGTTACAGGAAAGACAACATGTGGGGAAAGTACATCAAATCTTTCGTTCCACGGGAACAGTCAACTAATGCTATAAAAACGTTAGCACAGTGATTATGAGTCGACATGCCAAAATAAATATGTAACTCACGTTGAACAGTTTATGCGTGAACTGCTCTTGGTGGTCTTATTTTTTGCCGTGTGATTGTAATCTGGAGATGTTGTTGAATGAGACTGCTTAACACGGTTTATGTAATCTAAGTCCTTAGGGACTCATTCCAATGTGCTTGTGTATATTTATTTTTACACAATCTTCGGAAGCGCTGTAAAAGCAAGTAAAACAGTTGTTACTACCATTAGTATCATTAGATTGGCCACGTAATTTGATTTGAGTGTCGAATTGGGTTTGACATGAGTTACGTTCACCTATATCTGATCAAATGAAATGAGAAAGGTTATTCAGTCAGTAGTGTAAGAATCTAAGAATGCAACTTAAACGTTTATTATACCTACTACGATTTGTCTAGTACCTACATTTTTATTCTATGCAAGAATGGAATTTAATCGGCCAAAGCGTAAAAATGCAATAACAGAAAATACTTGAACCTGCTATGTGATGTTCTTTTATGTCCTGTTACAATCTTAGTCTACATCCTGATTCTGTTGCACTACATAGTAACAGATTGTACTTATAATTGCCGGTTGTTACTTTGCAAAAATTATATATTCGTCTTGAATAAGAACGAAGTTGTTTTTTGCAGATCATACGAATGCAGAGTGATTTATGCATTTCATACATGTACACAAAATTATCAATGTAGTGTAGTATATACTATAGCATTGTATGTAAACAGCTACAAAATGTTATTTGTTTCGCACTTAATATAATATAGCAAGGTGATCGCAATGAGACGCAATGGTATTAATACGTATAAATTTTATAGGTGTACCGGATTAGATGGTCTGAATTTGTGTGGAAGAGTATCTGCTGTCGAATTTACTTCGTAGATATCTTTATAAACAGTTTAACTTTAAACGTGTGCCGTGCCATGGTATGTGACAGGATAGACGCACTTTTACTTAATCGAGATTTGATACTGTACACTACAGATATAACATTAACTTGATGAGACTGTGTTATGTATTTGGGTGTCGGAAACTAAATGGGAAATGTAATGAAATGAAAGTTGGCTTAAGTTTAGGAAAGGCAAAAGGATTAGGGTGTCAGACTTTCTGCTTTCTATACACTGAAAGGTATGTGTTTTGTTTCTGGTGTGGGGTCTCTAATAAAATAATTCGCTATAAAAAGGCGATGGGATGATTCGGTGCTCTCACACATATCCAGCTTTCTTTCTGTCAACATCCTTAATTTTGTGTGCATCTTTACTGTCTCCTTTCCTTTCGTAGGTACATACATTTTCCTGTAGTGTACGCCTTGCGCTACTTGGGGCGAATTGAATTTTCAGCAGCTTACATTTTTAAATATTTAACTAAAACAGTACATCAAACCATCGTATCAACTGGATAAGTCTTAACTCTGTGGACTGCGAATAAATCATCAGTTCATTTTATACGATTCAAAGTTTCCAAGAAACTTAAGTACTCATTCCATTCATTTTTGAGAACACTATTTTATAAACCGCAGAAATGGTAAGTGCCGAATTATCCTAATTCACAGTAAACCTACTCCAGAATATTTAATTGAGGAACAATTGAATCTAATAAATTGTGTTCAATAATTAATTTTGTATAGGAAGAAAAACTTAAGAGGGAGTCTCGCGTGTGTAAGTTGTACTCTTAATTTAATTTTTTTGAACTTACCTAAGCAATTTTTTAATGAATTTTTGTTTACTATTCAGTCTTGGAGAAGTTGTTCAAAAAACATGACACATTGAATTCTGGTTCAATCTCTATGGAAAGTATGCGGGTTATCATGAATGCAGTTATTCCTGATTTCCAATCGAAAGAAGAACTAGAGGAAGTAATGCCGAAACACCTTAAAGGTATTGTATTGTATTCAGACACTAAATTAAAGACTTTCAGATACTTGCACTTATACTAACTAAAGTTTTAAATTAACTTCCTATCCAATGTATTATTACAGTCACCAAATATACAGTCCTCAACAAACAAACCAATCAATTTGAAGTTAAATTGCGTAAGTCTCATTGTAGAAAAGTTTTATTATCATGTATTATAATTTTGCCAAATTGTTTAAAAAAAATCTGGAATCTAATACATTATGGTTATTTAGACGAAAGGGCCATAGACTTCCCGTCGGCTCAATACATTTGCGTATACTTCTTGAAGAAACTGGAAAAAAAGACTTCAAATCCATTTTCAGGGAAAGGACTCATACGATTTGATGACTTCCCCAAGGCACCAGAACAAGTCGGGGCTGGGAGTCGGGATGAACACAAGCGTCGAATGTACTAGCAGCAGTATATAGGGTCGGAGTCTTCAAAAGAAAATCTACAATAATCGCTATTGACAGTCCTTAGTTAAATAAGCACGGTTCATAGATCGAAAAGGATTTTCAGATAATTAAAAAAATACATTTATTTTTTAACGAGGTCCTCGTAGAAAACAAACTCATGGTTAAAGTAAAATCCTAAAGTAGTAACCAAACCAAACAGAACATCCCATCAATAATAAGTAATTGCATATAATGTAAAGTATGAATATTAATAAGTGTACCACATCTTCTGTAGGTAGCAAATTTGAATTTGTTTTCAATTAATTACAATTGTATAGACTTGACTAACATTAAGGTATAGGTAATACGATAGGAATAAAATTTCGTTTGTTAATCCGCAGGTGAGTACTCAATATATAGGTTTTACATACCTAGATATTACAACAACAAATCAGTAACACAAACAATCAAGCAACATCATCGCGTCACTTTACATTAGCCATTACATTGTGTACTAATTATGTTAAATATTAATGTATCTCTTTGTAATTTCAAGCTGTATATAATAGTCACACAAAATCCAAACACTTTTACGCTATTCGTTGATCGCTTACGCTAAATGTAGAAAATTGTAAAGTATAGTTTATCGAAAGGAAATGAGACATTTTATTAAAAATTGAAATTATCAATGCATTGCCATTTATCAATAAATTACATCTGATTTGATCTGATTAAAAAAATAATTGTATTTCATACGAAGATTTGTTTCTCCCATATTTATACAAAGAGAAATAACATACTGCTGCATTCAAAAAAGTCTTGGCAGCATTAGTAGAACAATATTCAAAGTAGGTTAGGTGTACTATACCTAAATAACCGTGGGCAAAATTATAATTTTTACTAAGTTTTTATTTTGTTTTTGAAGACAGTAATAATATTATAGTCCACCATCCATTCAATAGTATCACGAGAACTTTCAGTAGTAACAGTTTTTAACACGTCAAGTGGGACGGAAACATGGGCATGTTTTTCAAGGTAGTTTTCACTTTCCCTGAACGAGTGTATTGCCATATTCCATTTGATTGCAGTTTCCTACGTTCATAACAAGATTATTTAAGTTTGTGTAATAACATCATGCTAGAGTCTGTTGCACTTGGCACTTGGCATTAAATCATGCATAAGATACGGATACATACGTAAGTGAATGGTTTAGGGGAAATAATAACTTTTCGTTTAAAATAGAAAACATTCGATTGCTATAATATATGCCTTTAAAGAAAGAGATAAAAATGAATCTGTAAACTGCATAAACACTTTACAGTGTTGCAGATATTTAGGAGTCAATCTGTGAGCGACTTGAAATAAAAAGTTGAAAGCTAGCGATTGTTTTACCACTTGAGACAATCCTTCATTAAAAAGTGGCTTAATAAGAATAATAAAATAAAAACAATGATAGATATTTTTCTAGAAAACCTTTACATTGCATTTGAACATTTATCTGACAATGAATGAAGAATACATTTGATTATTTAAGATCTTACTCTATTTTTTGTGCTGCATATGGCAACTGCAACCTTAAACTTCTTTGCTCGTCTTTCACTTCCCACGTACGTAATCCAAATGTTATAAACTCCACCGATTATTCTTTCGTATTTCAAGAATGTGTCTCCACTCTGCTTCATTTGAATACACCTGACTGGCCAGACGCAATCTAAATACATTTCACACCTTTAAAACCAAAAGCACAAATAGATTTTAGCCAATTGTACATTGTGTAAATAAATGCTGGTCATACCATCGAAAGATGTAACATGAGACTGAAGCTGAAAATTTTGGTTGTTTATAGACCATTTCTCAGCTTTGTGTTTCTCCACCAAATGGTTAACATAGCTTCGTATAGGAATCAATTTACAAGAATCCAATGTTTCGCATTCACATAACTCGCAAATTGCGTACCTGCATTAAAAGTGGAAGAATTGAATTACTAGGTATTAGTATTTAATGACTGAGAAGAAGGATTGATTAAATGACTCGTCTCACAAACCTAAAATCGCAACTTTCTAAGTGCTTCTGAAAGTCCTCTCCTCGTATTCTTTGTCTGCAACCATCCTTCTCAAATGCACACTTAAATAACGACATGTTGACAATTGACTCAAGTGGAAAATTTCTTGCTCTGGAAAACTTAGATCGACAGATTTCACAGTGATTAATTTGCAGAATACAAGTGCTGCAAATAGCATGACCAGCTTCACAGTTGTATATCGGTGCAAGAAGAATTCGCTTGCATACAGGACACTCTAAACATTTTAAAAGCTCCACTTCGGGGGCTAAGCGAGACAAACTGTGACTAAAGAAATCAAATTATTATTAACATTAATAATTACTGAATGTGAAACAAATAAAGTATCAATTAATTGTACACTTTTATAAACTTGTGTCGAATAATAAAAGTATATACCTACCTAACGACAGCTGCTACTGCCATTTTTCGGGCAAAGATTTTGGAACTGCAAATATGCAAATATTTTTCACGAAGTATTTTGGAGATTGATGCTACAATTTACAACTGATTTTATGTCGCAGTTTTCTAGTCTTCTCACTTCAAAATCTCAAAAGTGAGTGTCAAATAGTGACTTTCATGAAGTCAATTGTTTTGAACATTATCTAATGTTTGTTATGAAGTATTATCTGTTTACTACATGTACAGCGTTAATAATATCAACGTGCGTACTCAAAATCCCAATCTATGATTAAGTAAATACCGTTGTAGTTTAGTTAAGGCTCAAAAAGCTAATAATGTGATGTATTATATCTTTGTAAGCGATAAAACTCCCGTCTTTTGTAAATAACAACAACAATCAAATCATATCAGTTTGTTAACCTAACACGATATTATATAATAGTTTTTACCAGTTTATACTACCATCGTTATCGTACAAAAATACTGCACTAGTCTGAATGTGAGTGGCTACTCTGTCGACCTACATACACCTAAAAAAGCACAATACTGTCATCGCTTGCATTTCATGATGAATTCCTGGATCGTAGTTTGTACCTATTACTGTTAAATTACCTATAATCTATAATTAGACTTTAGTACAAAACTGATTTGTAAGTTTTCTACAAATTTAATGTATTAATATGAGTTTGTGAATGAATTTTATGGCAAGTTATTTGAATAGAAACCAGGAAATGTTGATGAACTGCTATTTGTTTGAAAAATCTTTCATGTAAACTAAACCTGTTAAACATTATGTTTCACATCATATCAACATCAACTTGTTACGTAAACAATAAATTGTCCCTTTCCTGTTTTTTTAACAACGAATCATAATGTTTCTGCCATTCGTAAATATCACTGACATCACACGTCACATATTACTCTATCGGTAGTTCATTTTTCATGTTATAAAATAAATAAAATTCACACTTGAGTTGCACTATAAAACAATATAACTGACTGACTGTGACTGCATTGCTAGAAGCATATCATAGTGATTTCTGTTTCATGTCCATAACATTGAAATCAAGTTCATTACAATCTCCGCTCCACTATTACTACAATCTCCACTTATTAACTGTGTGCATTTAGTGAAGTAATCAAGCATGTTAGTATGTATATAAATTAGGCTAGGCAGACAAGTGCAAGTGTTATGTGTAGGCGTGTGTAGTTAACTTTCCTAAATGTTAATTTAATAGATACCTACACTACAGTATACCTATGCCCTCATATTATGCTTTTATATTATTTAGGTACTTAGGTATAAACACAATTAGTTCAAGACGATATATTATAGTGTATTTATCCACCTATATTAGTGTGTGTATTACTACAACACAATCCAGATGAAAGTATGTATGTAGAAGTAGTTTGCGGGTAGGTTCAAGGTTCTAAAGGAAGATGCTCTATAAAATTCTAAAGGTCTAAAGTTAAATGTTCGTTAGTATCTTTCTTGTACCTTTTTCACAGAGATATACATGCCAAAATAATTTATTTTTATTCGTACCCACATAGCTGACTTGTAGTAATGATCGTTTTATAGCAATGCAAATTTCACAAACACAGATTTTAATAGGTAGTTTCGTAATTCATATCATGATTTCTTTCATACTGGTGATATCTGCAAATGCTGAAGAAGCATTTGAGTACAAAAAACTTGAAAAGCACTACCGTCCGCTTCACAATGAGAGAAATAGATTGAATTATTTTCAGTACCTAAAAATAAACACTGAGGTTTCATCCGATTGGTCTGCACTGCCAAAGAAGCCTGAAAAAATGACTTTAAATCAATACATTGGAAAGAATTTTTCTTGTCCAATTCAACTGAATGTACCGTTTCTCAATTTCAATAGTAAAAATGGGACCTTGTGTTTATTTCAAGATCAAGTTGAATCTTCACTGTTTACTGCAGTAAGTGAAGCTTATGGAATTAGTAAAATAAATTTATAAAAATAAATGTCTAATTATAGCTGCATGGTATCTGTATTTTAGAAAGCTACGATTTCAATTGAAGGTAAATCTTCTGCTGCTGCAGAATTCTATAAAGACCTGCAATCTGTTACGGGCTATATTAAGGAGCAACTTGATACACTCGTTTCTGGCTACATTATAGAAAAGTAAGTTTTAACTTTGATTTATATAATATAGTGATAAAGTTACATGATGCATTTAACTGCAGTGCCCAATCACAGACATCCTATTGTTTTATGAATCAAACAGAAAATTTTATGGCACAATTCGGTTATTCGATATGACGAACAATCTTCACATTGTTTACTACCTGGAACCTATCCAAAATCTCGAATATTATAATACCAAAGAAGGACCATTAAACGAAGCCCCAGCTGCAAACGCAATTTTATTTGAATACATCAGTCATGAGTCTACAGAATCTCCTCTCTCTCCTGCCTCTCCACAATCTCCTCCCTCTCCTGCATCTCCTCAACATAGGCGTAAGCAGCAAAATTTGAGTGGTTTTGCAGATAGCGATCCTGCAGCTCTCAAATCTACTAAACCTGGTGAATCTTTTGAATCTCCAAAATCCGGCGAATCTCCTAAATCTCCAAAATCCGGCGAATCTCTTAAATCTCTAAAATCCGGCGAATCTCTTAAATCTCCAAAATCCGGCGAATCTCTTAAATCTCCAAAATCCGACGAATCTCTTAAATCTCCAAAATCCGACGAATATCTTAAATCTCCAAAATCCGACGAATATCTTAAATCTCCAAAATCCGACGAATCTCTTAAATCTCCAAAATCCGACGAATCTCTTAAATCTCCAAAATCCGACGAATCTACTAAATCTCCAAAATCCAACGAATCTACTAAATCTCCAAAATCCGGCGAATCTGAAAAATCTTCAAAATCCGACGAATCTCTTAAATCTCCAAAATCCAGCAAATCTACTAAATCCCCAAAATCCGGCGAATCTGAAAAATCTACCGAATCTTTGAAATCCATTGAATCTCTCGAATCTCTAAAATCTGTTGAATATCCTGATTCTGTCGAATCTTCGAAATCTAATAAAGAAACTGCTGATTCGCTTGAATCCTCTCCAAAATCCAATAAAAAATCTGAATCTCCGAAATCTAGTAAAGAGACTTTTGATTCTCTTGAATCCTCTCCAAAATCCAATAAAAAATCTGAATCTCCGAAATCTAGTAAAGAAACTGCTGATTCTCTTGAATCCTCTCCGAAATCCAATAAAAAATCTGAATCTCCGAAATCTAGTAAAAAACCTACGGATTCTCTTGAATCCTCTCCGAAATCCAATAAAAAATCTGAATCTCCGAAATCTAGTAAAAAACCTACGGATTCTCT
>JAQFYB010005245.1:0-14473 GCA_034694085.1 Pogonognathellus longicornis | reverse complement strand
TATTGTGCACTTAGATTGATGCAGTAGTTTAAGAGTGATGGAGGGAGAGCGAAAAAACTCTATCTTATTATTTAGATTATGGATATATGACGTTTGGTTTACTCTGACTTTCTTTAATTATGTTCGTGGGAATTTTTTATTTGCCTACCGCATACTTACAATTGTTTTGTTATAATGTTGTGGGTTAAAAGCGTTAGGTATGTCATGGAGAAGTCCTCAAAGTTGTGTGGTTTTTAGTGAGATAAAGAGTAGTGTAGAGTGTAGGCTATGTGTAAAGTATAAATAAGTTTAAATATTCATTATGTTCAATATTTTGCATTTTCTAATAAATTTTTTGTAAAGCCCAAACCAGTTAACACTATGATTAAAGATGACATTCTTTAATACTATGATTCTCTTAGATTATAATTCATTAGGAATTGGGTCTTACCCAGCATTAATAGTCACGCACCTTCAAAATAAAAAAGTCGGAAGAAGACGGAATGAATATTTCTATAATGTGCAAAAAGGCATACTATACAAAAGTATATTACTATACGCATGCCTAAACTAAACTGAATAAATTGACTTTCAACACAAGATTTTTATATTATCTGTTATTTCGAATAAATAGCAGGTTAAATATAGGTCAACAATAAATTGGCAGGTATAAAGCTACACAACATAGATATATAATATCATCTTTATCAGTTTTTTGAACACTGTGTAAGAATAAGGATTTTTGTGCATAGATGTATGTCTCATCTAAATTCGCTTTTAACTGCAATTATTGCTTTTGTTATAAGGGAAAAGATTGACTTGATTAACAGACAAAATAAATCACTGCCATACACACATATAACGACTCAGCATAATTAATTAAAGATTAAAAAACTTTCAGGTTTTAGAGACAACTTGTACATTAAATATTTTGACATTTACTTAAATATTATAATAAATTCCCTTCAGAGGTAAATTAACCTATATAACCTATGTAAATTCACTAAGTTGTAGAATACCTATATCCACAAGTACATTCAAAAAAATATTCTACGAAAATGGAGTATTTAAAGTAATAACTACAAAATAATGGGTTCGAGATTAAAATTTCTATTATTATTGGTATGTAAGTTATTTTCTTGGTTATACAAAATGTATGTTAAATAACTCATATCGTCATTGATTTTACTCATAAAACTACCACTGTCCACAATATTACTTTCTGTCTCAGTTTTTGCGGATAGTAATGCTATGAACAATTTTACATAACAGAAATTATGTAGTGTAGTATTGACATTGCCACAATTTTGTGAACATATAATAGGCTTTAAATTGCGTTGTTAAATAAATGTGTGCTTCGTAGATTATGTACCTACCTATGTACTTACTTATTTCTAACATTAAGCTAAACCACCACTTCTGCTCTGTATGCCTCACTTTACATTTATAAAGGCGCAGTAAGAAACGTAGCTATACTTCTGCATTACACTAGCGTATAAAAGTAAGACAGAGACAGGTAAATAACGTGTACCTACACTCACAGACGTACACACAGCCATGCATATCCCTATAGCACAAGATATATTTTCTATAAAATATTATAGCTCGTCATGGCTGCAAAGCTAAAGTAAGTTTCTTTGTACTGGGCGTTGAGATGTGCAACCAATATATACATCTACCACCTTCTAACAAAAAATTCTGAACTAAACCTACAAAATATAATCTTCACAATTCTTCATTTGCTACTAATGTTTCCCCTGTATTTGTTAACATTCATATACAACTATTTGGACTTGCAATATTTTGTAGTAATTCCTTTACCACCTCCTTATTTCATAGCTACATAAAGTTATACGAGTCAAAATTAGAATTTTCACAAAATGAAAACTAAAACTATTTTAAGGGGATTTTATGGGTTATTTTGGTTCGTTTTTGTAAATGGCTAAATAAAAGTGTCACAAATACATTATAGAGTTTGGGCGATGAAAATTTGGTGTTGCAAGCGCCTAATTGAAATAAAGGAAGGTATAATAGGGAATTAGGGATATCTTTGTGAAGTATAGATTGCAAAGCATGAAAGTACATGGAATATAGCTCATTTCTATGATCATATCATGGGCATGGTGTGTGTGTAGTGTGTAGTATAGAGCAGGTCTGTTTCTATGTGTGTCTGTGTGTGTTGTTATTCTTTCTTAGCGCATGTCATACCCTAGCTCTTTTGTAAGGCCCTAAAGTGAAGAAAATCCACCCGACCCGCTAGCTGTGCTGCAACAACACTACTCTTCTGTAAGTGTGTAGCGTGTATGTATGTTGAATGTTGGATTGAAGCTGTTTGAATGTTGAAGCCTGTGCTGTTCTTGCAAATGATGAAAGCAATGTATAATGTGTGTAGTTGGTGTGGGGACTGTTTTGCTGGTTGTGGCGAAACGAGTTGAGTTTTTGTAGAGTACTGTAGTAGTGAACTAGAAATTTTCAGAGTACACACAGTAAAATACAGTTCGACACTAAAGATGATGATGGTTTACTGATTGTGCGAGTGAATTCGAATTGCGAACAACAACATAACACTACGACTCTCCAACTGCCTGGTGAACAGTTCACATTCACAACTACCAACAGAAAGAGCAAAGAGCCGATGAGAGACAGAAATATTATTGCTACATGCAATGCAACACACACCAGAATATTGTTATTATTGTACACAGAACAAAGTGCTATTTCCGTAGGTCTGAATTCTGAACACACTACGACGTACACAAACAAACAAGTCTTTATTTAATTCCAACTATTACGTTCAAGCTGAACTTTGTTGTGAAACAAAACGTGCACATTACTCTTCTTCAACTACGAGTTGTTGTTTTCTGTTCAATGTGTAATGTAATGTAATGAAGGGCACAGGAGATAGCCACATTCTATATCCACAATAATACTAATAATAATTTTGTGCCTCACAAACTATCATCATTATCACTAAAACTAAAGTAGGAATAATTAGTTTGTTTTCCACTCGGTTATTTCATTCTTTACAAGAACAATTTCATTTTTCTAACAACACATTCATTTTTACTTTGCTCCTACCCAAGTTACGTTACGTTGCGTTAGGAATACTTAGTAGGCGAGAAAGGAAAAAAAACAATACAAGTTGTATCACTATTGCTTTAGAGTCCACGTATAACATAATATTGTATATCATATATTGAAAACATCCAACCATAATAATCGTCATCTTCGACTTCATCTTCGTCTTCATCTTGGTCAGCCGGAGAAGAAGAAGGTCTTCTTGTTGTGGTTACTTTTCCCATCTGCGACATCGGTCAGTAATCCTCATCTCCATTTTCGTACGTCCATAACGTATACCCACACGAACAAACTACACAGACATAATAGAAGACGTAGTTTTCTTCCAGTGTCGTGTAACAATTATGGTGGTCCGTAAAAACCATCGTCAGCTTTCTGAAAATGAACAAAGTGACTATTATAAACTGACTAGTAATATTTAATACAACATAAAATAAAGATTTTTCTTTATTTTTCAATTTGTTTTCCTCCATTCTAATTTACCAATCACATCAGTCTGGAGACGAGCTGCATGATACCACTTCAATATCCGAAGCAGCAATCAACAGTTAATTTTAAAAGGAGTGAGTACAAAACAAATTTATTTTTATTCTATTTTCTATGTAGCTATACATTGTAAGTAGTAAGTACAGTGTAAGTAATGCACAATATGAGAATTAAAATAGAAATGGAAAGGACAATAATAATCATTTTAATTAACAATTAATCTTGCTCATAATTTTCGAAGAAAAGTGAAATGATTGTAAAGGTTGCTAGTTGTCTCAACTTTATTTAACTTGGGCCTCAGTTTTAAGAGCATGATATTAATAATATGATTTGGTAAAACCTTGGACAAACAAGTCTCAGCTGTTTTTACTGCTTGTCGAATTTATCGTTTTCAAGGGTCAGTTTGAAACGATAAATCCTTGCATAATGCAATTGTATTTCATTGACTTACATATCGTCTATTGTTTATCAACTCTTATTTTCCTCTCAGCTTAACTTTACTTGCCATTGTTAATTAGTAACACGAAATACAACTGCAAAATTGCAAACCATTAAATAAAAAGGTGAAAGGAAAATGCTTGCGTCAACTACGTACCTAGTTAGAAGGTAGACTACACTCTGGGTCTGGGAGGATTTACCGTGATTGTCACACCAAAACGCATTCTTTAAGGTTACATTGGTGTGTGTGAAGGATGAAAATCTTTTATGTGGCAGGCATTAAATAGGTTAGTTTTTTAACGATACAAAAATACTTGCTTTACGCTATAGAATGATATTTGCAGCTGACAAAAAAACGTGTAAATTGTCATATTGATTTTCTTCAATTGACGCTTATCTTTCTGTCCTGAAATCATTAAAATATGGATTAAAATGAGCATGCAGTAAAACACTTCACCTCTTATTTATGACTGATAAGATAACTAGTGTAAGATTTCTCAAGTATCTTTGAGCAATACACCATATTAATATTAATATATAAAACATCTTAAATCTTCATCTTTGACAGCCTCGTCACCATGGCATAAAGTAACTGTTGTCGCGTTGTCCAAGGATACTGAATTCTCAATTGAGGAAATATTTTAAATATTAGAATTTTTAATGCAATTCAGCATTAAAAGTATGGTCAAGTTAGTCTTTGTGGCCAGTGTTCTGCTTTTGTAGCAATGCTAAAAAAAATTGAATTATGCAATGCCTCTTTGTTGATAGTCCCTATGAATGATTCAGTTAAATTAAATGAATTCATCGATCATTCTATTCATTTCTATTCATATTTGCAAAGTTTCAAATATTTTGGTCATTACCATATTATATCTTCTGATATATCAGAGTTCACCCGTTTCCCAAACTTCTTTCTCACAGGAAATCCTGAATTCTATTTGTACGGTCACATTATTATGTCGAATTTCCGGGTCTCTCTGAGATCCCCAATTTATATGACAAAATATTACACAGTGATTATTACCGTAATTGCTACAAATATTGATTTATTTAACTGGTTTATAGTCACATTACAAAGAAGGGTCAGTAGGTTGACATAAGCAAACATTTGCGGCTTAGTTAAAAATACGATAATTATTATTAAGGCAGCAAATTATTCTATGCATTTTTGGCTTATGCTTATCATATTAATTGACTGGTTAATATCCATCATTACCTCTTTAAGTCCAAGGTAAACATCAAGAATTAATTATGAAAAGAGCTGCAGGCAGAAGTGACACAATCATTATAACTGTTTAGTTTCATAATCTAGAGGACGAAAAACAATGAGTAGGATAGGATAGGTGTCATCATACACTAAAATTTGTCGTTTGTCCCATTCTTGTTACGGTTTTTTTCTTTGTTATTAATTTCATAAGCCTCTGTCTTCTAAAAATAGGAAGAGACTTAACGGAGCTGTAAATCTAAATGCAATCGCATAACTTTTAATTGCTGCCTGTGAATTATGTAGCAGAGATATTATGATACAAGTCTTTATTAATATTTACGAAACTACAGTTTATTTCTTGTGCTGCTAACGGTGCTTATTATTACATATCGGTATTACTGTAATTTTTGGTTTATTTATAAGTCAACAACCAACTATGCGACAGTTACGTTTGCTTTGCACTTACGTATGTGTTTGTTTATAAAAATTATCTCTACTAACATTAAGATGTTTCCGTTACATGTGTATGTATTATTACGTTGTGTGTTTGTTGAAGCGTATAGTTAGTTATCTTTGATAGGCACTGTTTTAAATTACTACTTAACTTGACCGTAATAATAATATTATTATATTCAGACTAATACATAAGGAAAACGAACACACATTTGCTGGCTTCCTTTAATAGACAAGGTGCTCATAAAAATGGAAGTTACACACCGAAATTGATTAAAAGTTAGATTTCTTTGTGGATTTTACATTTATTTTTCCTTTACCACCGTCCTGTCATTTTGTCCTCATTTTTGGCGTAAGTGCGTAGTAGTTTTGGGGCTTCTGTTGGTTCCGTAAGTATTTATTATGTAGTAAAATAACAGGCTGACTTGGCTCTTATGAGAGATTAGGTACAAATGTACATGTGTACATTCATAGCTCATAGTACATATATTGCAGCGCAGAGCAGTGTGGTATGATAACACATGTATAAGTGTAGAGCAGGGTTTCCTCTTGTATTCTTGTAATATAATATTTGTATGTAGGCAAACAAAGACTCGAGTACTCCAACACTGCGCTCCACTCACAATCAGTCTACAAGCAATAGCAATATTAATAGTACAAAGGAAAAAGGGGTTTGGTGTTGCTATTCTGTTAAGGTGCTATTGATAAAATACAACCAGAGACTGTTACTGTTGTGTAGCTCTGTTTTCGAGTAAGTGAGATTTGTTTCGCTACCTGCCTATATAGGTGCTTGTGGCTATCCTTCTATAAACTTTTTTATGTATCTAAATTGACCGCGTTAAATAATAATATAAGATCGCTGTGTCTGCGATGCTATTGAATCTTGAGTAAACTTAAGCTATCAATTTGTTCAAAATAAAATAAAATGCTGCATACTCGATGAGTCATTATTATTAAGGAGCTATCATTTATTGATATGCAATTTGCTTGCATTGCATTGCAGTATTATATGTACCTACATACACACAAAGGCATAAATCAGAGTAACCAATGGTATTTTATTATGTTTTGTGTTATAGTATGCCTCAAAAGATTTCGATTAAATGAAAGATTCTTGTTGAAATATTAGTCATAAATCTTTGTGTAAATTAATCCTTAGCTCAATTTACATACTGGTATGTGTAGATCTGCATTTAATCGTTATCGTACTTTCTACTAGTACAATTTCATAACCTACTATGAAGAGTCAGAGGAGTGAGGCTCGAGAACATCGCTTTATTCACAATTCACATGGAACCTACTTATAATTGCAATGTAAATAAGGAAGTTTTGTGCAAATACTGTATGGTCGTTTGAAATACGCATATACAATACATATATTATACTACATAAATAATGCATCTATAGGAATATCTATGCATAGCCATTCATACTTGCATAGTGTTACCTTTGCTATTATTTGACTGATTTTCTCGAAAAGTGAATGTATTGGAAGCAAAAGTTGCAGAAAACAAATATTGTTACATACAATGGTTAAATAATCGATTTGTTCGGCAGTATAATATGTCTTACTTTCAAAATAGCCTTTTTCTGACGATGGCACATTAGGTGTTCTTCTGTATTTTCCACTTTTAATTAGATTAAATTGCAATGCAATATTATGTGTTGGTTCACATTGCATGTGTAACGATAAACAAACAGTTTTTTAAGAATACCGAAACGAAATCCTCACACATATATATACATAAAATATGCGAATGTTAGTTTGTGCGTGCAAGAAAGAGTGTGTAATGGATAATTTTTTTGGCACAAATTCTGCTCAGCCATTGGCTGGCCTGCGAAGTATTCCAGCCAACCGTGCAGATTTTGTGGCCGATAATTTGCATTATATGAACCCATGACCCCGCAGAATCCAGCTTTAATTTTCAGGGAAATTATGAGAAGGTGGATTGTGCGGGGGGAGTGAGTGAAATGTAATGTTAAGTGGTGACTGTAGTGTTGTAGAGAAAACAGTAATGCTCGAGGCAATTTTCCCAGTCAAGGTACGAACAAGAGTAGTAGTGTTGGTTTGCAGGTTTTGTTCTGTCTGATTAATTGTGAGCCAGCGAGTATAAAAGTACCTCTATACCATTCCTCCCTTTACTGGCAGATAGTGGCATAGTGGTGTAGGAGTCGATTTCCTAGGATGTCTGTCTTGTGTTATTCTCATTTCCTTTCTTTCTTTATGTTGCTCATGGAGTTTACTTCAGTTCACTTCATTTAAGCTGTATATATACGTCCTCCTGCTCTTGCTACGGTACAATGGTCTCTTCTTCACACTCAACTAAATGATGAGTCGCAGTGTCGATTTTCCAAAAACTCATTCTTCTTTGTTTCAACTTTTCTAGGATCCGCCAACCATGTGAGCCAGCCAGTTTAGGTACTTCAGGCTCAGGCTTATTCATTTACAATCAACAAATCACCAACCGGGGCACCATGATACTCCCTTCAATTATTTCCAGTGATTTTTTAGTTGACAATTAAGTTTAGTCTAAAAACTTTAAAATTCTATAAAGGTAAAGGACGATATAGTTTATACACTTTCGTTATTAAGTTTTGGACATGAAATACTATATAGCTATGTAGGCTTTCTAATATTTAGTGACTTGTTTCGTAATAATCGAAAATAATCGGTTTTATGTCTATCATTATAGGTAATAATATACTTTTCCACTAATCACAATAGAATATAGTCAACCATTTCATGTTTAAAATCTATTTATGAGTAAGTAGGAAATAAAAATAATTTTTTTAGCATAAGTATATGTAAAGGTCAGTAAACATTGTATCACAAGGGGCTTTTTTTAAATTGGCTACGTTCGTGTGTGTGATATTTCCTTGCGAAATGGTTTAACGATTCGTAAAATTGTATATTATTACACACTGGTTGGTGATTGGATTGCTATAAAGATGTACATGGTTGAATGCAACATAATATAACATATTACATGTTGCGTATTTTAGTTTTTGCCAGTAGTTGGTTTGCCGTAGAGAACTACTACGACTCTAACTCTTTCATTATCAAATTTCGTATAAAGCTTCTTTGGTTTGTGTTTTCTTCAGTTACATGGATCGATAGAGCGTTCTACTTGGTGATGGCGTTTTGTCTCTTCATATGCGGTGTGTCCTATCTGAAATTCTACCGACGTCTACGTTAAAGTTATAACAATTTTCAAAACAGCAGCAATTCTATGTTTCAAGAAATAGCTGTGTAATTGTAATCTATTATTTTAATTCTTCAAAATTCAGAAAAACAATTATTCACGAATTCAACTATTTTCTTGTACGTTGCTGGTACTTATCTTTTTCACATGCCCTTGAAAAATAAAAATAACAGAGTTATTTAAAAACAATGCCTTTGTCATTTAACTGAGAGGCCTCAATTTTTTTGAAAAGCTATATTTTATGCCATTACGTCCCTACTATATTAACTATGTAGGTATACACTCTGAGCTTTCCAGAAATATCCTAATTAGGTACTTTACTTTGCCTGTTTCTGATTTTCACGACAACGGGATTCGCAATTCGCAAACAAACCGCAGAGCGACACAGTTTTGTGTTTGCCCTTAATATTGGTAATAGTTTAGGACGCGTATGCATCATAATGGGATTTCGTCTCATTTGCATATACTGAATATAATAAGTAACCCACTATTCTCATTCTCTTACTAATCTTCGGTATTGTCGCATTTGGCATTATGGACTGACTGATGTTGAAAGCTGTTTCTAGGTCGTGTATTACGTATGCTTTAAGCTTCTGTTGATTATACTGACTCCTAATAACGAATCTCAAGAAGTCTAACACTATTTTGGTTTTAAAATGTATTAGTGGTGACACAATGACAACTGGTTATTTCTAAGCAATGTCACCATAGATGTAAGTAGTCAAAAAATGTAAAACGAAAAAGTCCCTCGACGTATTAACGTGAAATTGATTAAGTTTTGCTTATGTAAAAGTTTTCTAGGTAGAAAATAGTGTAGTGTACACTGATGAGCATTTGCATATATAATACACTAAAAGTTGGTAAAACATGTTACCTATATCAGGAAGTCTAATTTTCAAGGCGACTATGTCGTCGTGAGCACAATAAGTCTGAGACGGACTGGAGCTTTGTTGGCGTTAACATGATAGTATGATCGCGCATTGGTTTTTGGTTGACTGGCTTTATTTGCACTTTTTTCGTTGAAACAGGTTGTACATGCATACATTATATGCCACCAACATTTTCAGCATTATTATTTTACAGTGTTTAGGTACAAAGGTACAAATATACTACATACTACTATATATACATTCATATTCATTATTTATACATATAATATGTTGTCGTTGCAGCGCTGTTGCTAAATTCTCAGCGCAATTTATTATATTAATGATTGTAAGTTTTTCTTTGTATTCGTGGCATTCGTAAAATAATGTTATATCACGCTATGTACGTACATTTATGCCATTGCAATTCTTCTAGCATTAACCATATTATGGTTTTCACCAAAAATCGATCGGTTATATATTGTGAATTTGCATATCTGTTAGCAATATCGTTTGGTTCAGGTGATGCCAGCAAATCAATAATACAAATAATATAAACAACTAGAGTTACATATTATTCTAGTCTTGTAGATTATGTAGTATGAATCTTTTTGTACTGCAGCGAACCCAAACCACAGTTTGTGTGTCAAGTTTGGTATACTTTCCAATTTAAAATACCATTCAAGTGTACTTCAAATAAAATATAATCGAAGTTTACTGACAGCAGGGGGTAGGCTATGGTAGACAGGTTTCACAAAATGTTGTCAATTTCCCAACAGCTGGGATGGGTTACAAAAAATTCCCTATGTGAAGAACAAGTTTCTTACATGTTTGTATTTATTTATATCTACAATATTTATATCATTATGAGATTATGACATTTTATTTTAAATCTTTCGAAAAAATCTGTTTGGGAGTTCATAGTTTGTTCTTAATGCATAAAGTACAAATGTTTCAACTCAAACTTCATATATAGGAAGTTTGGTTGTCTGCATATACATAGATTAGTAGACATAAAGCTCTAGGTACTGTTAGTCAAGTCATGAACGGATAAGTAATTAGATTACGAGCTTGTGAGAATTTTTACGATAACAGTACAACGAACCAGTTACGTAATTGTGTTTGTGGGATCTTTGACAGGTGCTTGCTACGGCAATTCTGTAAAATAATGGTTTTATGTATGGCATCATGCATGTGAATGAGCATCAGATTCATTAATTCCGTTCCCGACGTACAGTGGCTATCCTGACTTCAATGGGCCCTGATTCCAAATCCTACTTTTCGACTTAAGTGGGCCCATCGTCATGAAATTTAAATACATTAAATATAAATAATTGTGAAATGTATCAAAAATGCTGTGCTTATGTTTAGCCAGAACTTGGTTTTGGGATTGCAAAATCCAAATATAAGCTACTAATAACTAATATACTTATTATTGCGCGCAGTGCTAAAATTGAGCTAATTTGACCCAAAAGCAATCTTAATGATTAAAATTTGGGTTTGGATTGGAGCGAGAAATTTTGCAGTTTTGCAAGTCTGTAAAGTAAAATATTCCCTTTTTGGGATATGGGGGGATTCTCCCATTGCTCAACCTAGCTGTGACAGTGTGTGAAGCCTTAGTGGGCTCTGGGTCAATGAATCACCTTGTTCCACCGTAGTTTAGCCTCTGCCGACATGTATTTTTCGACATGTATATTTAGTTTGTTTAACGAACGATTTTTTATTATATTTTATTTTTAGCAAAATATCAATTCCACAATAGTATTATATTATATCTTGCTTTCTTGTGAGTATTTCTTGCTTTTTTGTACTCATGCATTTTGATGTTCTTTTAATTTTAAATTAGACAGTTATATGTTACTTTAGTTAGAAATGTAGAAATAATGAAGTAATGAAGTACATAAATGAAATATAAGACATAAGAAAAAGGACACGTGCATGAGAAATACAAATAATTCATCCAGTATTGGATTTTGTTTTTGCTGCCTGTCTAAAAATTAAATGACTTTAAAAATCCATCATTTAAACTACAGCTCCGCAAATGTACTAGGTATACATTTTCATTAATATTAATGTAAGTTTTGTGTTTCCTTAGGCAGGCAGGCATTTACCAATATTATTATAATATGGTCAGTTTGTATGTACAATGGAAAGGATAGAATGGTTGGTTGCTTTAAAGTAGGTTGCTTATAGTTTGGTTACGCTTTTTTGAGCGCACAAGCATTGTTTCGTCATGTATTATCGTATTATACAAATTTATAATGTCATGTCCTCCACTGCGTTCAAAGGATAATAAAAGTGATCCTCTTGCCGAATATTAGGTATGCTGTATGCTTATTGCCTTTCATATTAATGTTCTGTGCATTAGCAGCGTATCTGCTATGTTGTTGATGATGTTGCGGTGTAATGTCAGTGACTTCTCAGCATTTTGTACATCATGCACCCAAACCATTGGGCTGTTGGTTGTGCCATGTAGAATATTCCCCTCTTCTATGTAGATGTGACGTATACTAAAACAGATGCAGATGTTTTAACAACATTCGTTCCATCATACACTATTATTATGCATCACGGACTGTACGAAAAGTTTATTTTCCGTGGATCCGAGTGTTCTGTATTTTTTAAAGCATTTTGACGCATCATGTCGGTTTATAAATAAAATTAAGTGTGTCTCCAACTTTTAATTTTTTAATTTTTTTCCATTTTCATCATATTCTCATTGATAGTTTAAGAAGGGGTGGGGATAAAAACGATTCTAAAAAAGCATAAACCAATTCCATCTTGAAACAAAATTCTGTCCTTTACATAATTTTGCCAGTCGTTTTTAGCTTCCGGGAAAATGTTAAATGTATTTTTCTTGTTAAACTCAATCTGCAATTATTTGTAGATGTTATGGTTCCCCGTAATTATTTGCAGCTCACTGATTGTGGCGCTCTTTTATTTTTAACAACATTCTTATGATAAAAGTGTTGGATATATACCCGAACAATAAATTACTGTTTAAATTTTGTTATAATTATCAAGACTTTATTACTTGAGTTATTGGTTGAAATTGCAAATGTATATTCACTTTTACTGCATGTACAATCACTAACAATGTCACGATTCAATACACGAATTTGTTTAAATTGCGTAATTTGGAGGGTAAGGGGTATAATTTTTATAACTACACCCAATCTGTACCTTGGATTTATCTCAAGATACATTTGAACAAAAGGGACTGGTATGATTCAAAAAGACTTAGGAGTGACTAATAACTGTATTCCATTCTGCTACACAGTACTCAGAACATTCTACGATTAAAACGTGCAGCGTACCAATGAAATATGCTCTAATCGTGTCATGGGAAAACTCTTGTAGCAATTGCAATCATGTACTTTTAATGGGATATATAATGTGTCATATCTCTGTGTGGCGGGGAATGCCTAACCAAACTACAGACTATGCTATGACACATGAAACCATTGTTTTACAACTACCTACCTATTACCTAGCCAATCTAGTTTCTAGTTTAGGTAAGTATTATGAATTATTTGATACAAAATGTGAAATACAGCCAATCAATATAGTACGTTACCTACATGCACTTCCTATAGGTTAAATTGTCAATATTCCCGGGGCTCTGAATATCTGCAAAACATTTGTACGACAATAATGGTACCTGTCAATGGATTTGTTTGCTATTTGTATCCAGAAGCATTAAAACCAAAAACATGATAAAAGTTGGAGGATTGTAATTTGTTTTGGATATAAATATAGTGGTTTGACGTATAAAAATGTTATGCAATATAGGGATTTTAATTTGTTTGAGAAGTTTCATTCTGTGTGGCAGTGCTCATGCTATTTTCCTAATTTCTTATGATGATGGACATAATTTAGTATATTGTAGTAGCAGTCCTTACTTTTATTTATTGTACGACTTATAATTATAACAACTTAGGACTTACGCCTACTACTCCTACGTAGAGCAATAGAACGTTGCACAAAGTTTTGTTTTGTTGGTTCTCTGTGTGCTCCTAAAGTATTCCTTTGTCGTTTACAGCAGCTAGCTGGGTTTCACGGCTTTGCATTAGAGCCACAGTCGCAGTCCCGTTGACAAAGTACACATTGAGGGATATACTGTCAGTTGTATTCACTCACTAAATTCAGTCCTACATACTGACGCTGTGTATAAAGACTGTTTTAAAGTTTTAGCATTCAAGCTGTTATGTATCATGTATCCATTGTATGGCCTTTATTTTCTAAACAGCAAGTCGATGGCAATGTCCTGAGCATGGCCAAGTTGAGAGCGAGTCTCGTAAATGGGAAAGGGAACTGCACGGAGTTCACATTAGTTAGATTATGGGTTCTGGCAATCGGGGAGATATGGTTTGTTGTGTTCTTTGTGTTTTATTCGTTCATCAGCTAAATCAGCTTCAACTTTAGTGCTAGTATGTGTACTAAAGTGCAATCTCTCTTTGCTTTTACTCTTTCTATGTGCTGTCAGATATTTTGTTCTGATTCTCAAACCATGTTGTACTCCACACCAATTCCTCTCTTCTTGTCCCCATGCCATATACAATACAAAATTCACTCAAATACTTCCTGCACTTGCATTTCCATTGCAATTGCTTGTAGTCCTGCACAATTCTAATTCTAACTTTGCATTAAAAACCATTTGCCTCTATTTTATATTTATATATTTTATTAATACGATCATGTTAGAGTGTATATGCAGTGCATACCAAGGTATCTCTTTATCATGCAACAACACTAAGGTAGCC
>JAQFYB010005244.1:0-14475 GCA_034694085.1 Pogonognathellus longicornis | reverse complement strand
AATTAAATCTAGGTATGAAGATTTATTTACGGATCCCATATTTATTACAATTCCGACCGTGTAGATACATGAGATATCTCATGTTGATATTTTGTAATGTATTTATTGGAAATGTTATGTGTATATTATTTTCATTCTACCCTCTCATGAATCAATTCTCTGTTGTTTGCATGTTCTTGTAAGTACCTATATGTAAGTTGATGATAAGTGAAATAATGCAGAGACATGAATGAACAATTGAATATAAATTATGCAAAGGAATTGAATTTTATTGCATTGAATTTTAAATTGCATTAGTAAGAGAAACAGAACTCTGAAAATACAAAGTCGTAGTTATTAGCGAACGTTGATGGAATTTAGAGATTTGAGTGAACTATAATTGCATATTGCAATTAATATTCTCCTTTCATGATGTTGAATCCCTTGTTGCGTCCTTTGTAATCTTCAGTTCCTGGAAGAGGAATTTTGTAATCAGCTTCAGAGGTAGGAAGTTCATCGGAGTAGTCTGGGTAGACTGGGCATGGGCGGGGTTTGGGAAGGATGGGGTACAAGCATCCGCATTCAGGGTCCAACACAACAGGTTCTCCCAGCCATGAGGTACGGTCAAGATGGTCATCAAGATCGTAGACGGTCAATGGATGAATCAAGACAGAAAGATTTCCGTGGTTCTGGATGAAAAATGATGAAGCAGCAGCAAAAGATGTCTTGTTGCAGCACATTTCGTATTGGGAGACTGGATGTGGACCGTCCCATCCAATTTCGATCTAAATTATCAAAACCAATCATTAGTAAACAATCATATTAATTTTTATTCATTCTCGTATGGTATTGACAAACGGTTCAATTGTTCAATTACCTGGTTGAGGGAGCATTGGGAGAGGGATCCATCATTAATAAGTTCACGGGCCTTTCGTCTGCAAAAAGAAGTAGGATTTCATAAGCTCAGAATTTTGAGTTAAATTTTGGAATAATTAATTATGAAAATTAATTGTGAAAATAAATAAAAAATTATCTCACCTGATGGCTAAAGCTTCATTGACTCTGTTTGGGTTGACTTCAAAAAAGTAAGTGTGGAAATGGAAAGCCTCGATTTCTTCCGTAAAGAAAGCAGCAGAGGCGGTTGCAACAAAGGCACAAAGTGCCAAAGCTACTAAACCCTTTGAAACCATTTTAGTAATTTTACTTTTTAGTACTGGAGTTACTTTAGTTGAGACCGAAGTGTTGTGTGAAGTTCAAGTTTACATCCCTGTCTTTTTATACCGAATTTTCTTGTGATGGCCACTTACAAAGTTCATGAAATTTCAATGTTGCATGCAGACTACACTCTAACACTTAATTGCAAAATGATTGACATTAACAATAATGATTATCTTAACTACATGTCATACACCGATTTCGATTGCCAATAAATGTTATATATATACGTACTCCATACATTGGACCAATTGATTATGATGTAAATCGTCACTATGAATTCACATTTGATTAAATAAATTGTGGGTGTAATTGCTCATAGTATCAATCTCATTTGCATTTTTAAAACATGGTACAGCTTCCACACATCCAATTGACTTGTATGCACTTGAGAGAGAAGATTAAATTATGATGACAACTATTTGACATTACATTAAGGTTGTTGATACAAAGTTATAGGTGGTAATAAATAATTGAATTTTTGCAATGATTTGATTACTAATATTGGATGAAACATGCTGTTCGTTTTGCTGGAGTTCGTATTTTACTCTATTCACTCTATTGACATTAAGCGAATGTGTGATAAAAGTGATATTAAAGTGGTTTACGCACACATGCAAAATTAAGTGGAATTGGATCATTTCTGTTAAACTGCATCAAGGCCGTTTACAGGGGATAGGCATACGGGCAATTCCCTCCCCCGAAATCCCAAAAAACGGTTATTTTTTCTTAAATACCCATAAAATTAATACATTTTTCACGCTATTCTATCGATTTTATTTATTTTTGTTCAAATTGGCTCAATTCTTTGTGCTACGTGTGAAAATATACACATTTATACTTCATATTATGGTGCCCTCCACGAAACCGATTTCTGGATACGGCCGAGAACTGTACACTTAATATGTGAAATGACAGATGTGGATGATTTTGTTTCGACATAAAATCACGATCTACACTTTGTACATTAAGCTTTCTAAATGCGTACCTATGTACCTAATGTACCTAATTGTACCATTCATATCACATACCTACGCAATTAGTGATGTTTTGCTGTTTCATTGTTATTAACTATGAATATTTTTGTTCCACTTGCATCAGAAAACATTAAAAATGACGCAAAAAGTCGGCACTCATTAAAGAGTAGAATGTTATTCTAAACTAAAGCTATTACGATTCAAAAATTGTATAAAATTCCTAAAGAACTTTTTTCATACAAATTACAGAATTACACTGGAATGCAAGTTTTGTGTGATTGAGAATTTTCCATTCATTCAATCGCAAATTGAGGGAACTTTGTTAGTTTTGTATTGTACTTTGAGAAACACAATGAAATTGCCACCTTTATATACATAGATACATAACACAAGTGTTTATCATCCATTAAATCAATTTAAGTTACAAAGTACATATGTACATATAAAGTAATTACTAACAAAGCTCTTCACAAGTGTCCAAAACTTTCTGCTTTAAGATCTGCGGCTTGATCCCCGTCTACCGTTGGCTGAAGATGAATTTTGGTTAATATTTCTCGCATCACTTCCAGCAATGGAACTTGGTTTCATGACTCTTCCAATGAAAACAGGTCCAGTTAATCTATCATTGAGCAAAAATAAAAATGGTTTGTCTACTGTGAAAAATGATGGGGATGAAATGGGATAAATTCCAACTCCCGTTGCTCCCGCGGCTGTGGCTCCTTGTTCATTTACATCCAGCACTGCTTGGTGAATCATTTGATTCACGACATGATTTTCTCGGGATAATTCCCTTTTATCCACGTTGATCATTCCAGACAAATCCGCTTTTCGTGAATCGAATAAACTGGTGATCCCCAACTATATATTATATTGCAAAATATTACGTCTTTGTAACTACAAAAATGCATTTCATTAAATAAATGTGAATGTAAAAGCTGTACACGCATACCACTTTCATTATATTGACAAGATTGTAATTCATATCCAATTTGAACTTAGGCATTTTAACAACAACATTTCTGACATTTTCTCCCAGTTCTGTTTCTAGATTTTGTAGTTTGTAGTTTTTAAGAAGCCGTTCGACTTTAGATAAAGAAGTTCCATCCTGGGGTTTTAAAATTATCAATTTGAAACGATCATCCTTGAAAGGAATGGAAATTCCAGTAGCTTGTAGTTGATTTACATATCCGTACTCGAAATTAGATTCTATTTGCATCATTTCAACTTGAATTTGTCTTCCTGTCTCCATTGTGAAGTAAGACTTTTCGTTAACCGACTGAAAAGGCTTCTGCCACTTTCCCGAGAAAAATAAAGCATTTGCTAAGAATACAGAGGTATCTGGAGAAATAGATGATGGAGAAATTAGTCTGTTAATGCGGTTATTCGTTAAATCGGCAACCCAGTTATTTATGCGATTCGAGGCTAAAGTAGGACTTTGAAAATCATTGAGAATAATATCGGAATGAAGCCTTGTCCGGATTTGACGCGTATAGTTCGGATTAAGAAATGAAGATTCCTTGACGAAAATTCCATTGCCCATTTTGTACTCCACTGTAGATGTAGTCTAAAAAGCGAAAAATATTTTAAAATACTTGAATACATAGATTTTAATATCTCCATTGTTAAGAATATTTTAGTTGCTAGAAAATGTACTTTGTACAAGGGAAATTAGTAAAAACTGAATTAGGTAGTAAAGTACCCACTAACCATTACTGTATTTAAGGTTCTTGCAAATTTTTCAATGACATCTTCATGGTCTACTGGGAAATGAAGAACATTTCTCAATTCCTCTGAAGTTCTTCCTTTTGCTCCTAAGTACACCAAAGCTAGCACGGTCCTTATAGAAAAGGGAGACACTAAGATGTTTTCTTCAGGAGTTTTGCTTGATGTAATTGAACTGTACAAATTATTTGCAAAATCGTAGATTGGATGCGAATTTGTATTTCTTCCAATGTGTTCTTCATTATGTTCTGTAAACCGATCAGGAAATACTATGTGTCCATTATTGGTTCTAGATCTGGCAGCAGAAGAAAATTTAAGTCCAGAATTTCCTAACAATACCACAAATACTAAAAAGAGTTGGAACATAAATATCATCATTTTGTCACAATACCACCTCAAGTTAAGACACAACTTCATAGGCTGATTAAAATTTATCAATAATCTGCACTATTTGAAAAATAGTAGGTAAGTGAGTTGATACCGGATCGATTTACTGTCTATACTTTTAAACGGTACTGTTTAGTGCAGAAACTCTACTAGAACATGTAGGTATGTGTAGTTTGTGTAGCATGTGTATTGTGCGATGTAGATAATATCCTCAGAATAATCCTGGTAGGTACCTATATTCTTTGAAAAAATACCTTTGTTATTTACGCCAGCAAGATTGACGATGACGTTAGATTGTTAGAAGTGTATAGAGATTACATGGAAATCTATAGATTTGAATGTATAGGTAAGCGTAAGCAGCTGATGATCATTCTTGCAAGACGATTTCATGATTGCCAAATATTTACAAAGGTACTGCATTTTTTGTAAACTCAGGTCAGGTTCAATCAATGTACCTTATACATAGCTATAGCAATCAACATTGAATTCATTTTCAACGAAGTAATAGGATTACAATTCATAACCGGTTCTCTGATATATAGTAATACATAATATAAATTATATCTTCAAGGTTATTTGACAGTAAGCCAGACAGGCATACAAAATTAACCGTATAGGTTGAAACAAATGTATCTCAAATATCCAGGGGAAAGTGATACAGCAATTAATACAAAGGAACATCCAAGTTGTGGGCACCTAATTGTATCTAATACTATTACACCAATACTAATCTCATTTGGTTGCAAAAATTAGATAAAACACATGCATCATGCAATTGTATGTTGCTGCAATCGTATTTCTAAGTGGAAAAGGCATTTGTAAGCATTTTGGTATAAAGCATTACTCAGAATATATAACAAGCCGGGAAATCATGTATAAATATAGGATTCTAAAATGTAGGGTTTCCTACATTTTGTGGGGGCTCGTGCCCCCACAAAATACGCCCTTGAAAGGAATATTAATAAAAATAAAATTACAGTTAGGTAAAAGAAAATGATAGAAACTACTGAGTGCCCAGTTCAAAAAAAGCTAGAATGATGTATACAGTAACGTAGGGGCAACGAAAGAAATTTCGAATTATTTTATGGATAACTAAAGGTAAATAATAGTAAGCTAACCAACAATATGTATATAGCAAATAGCAAGGTGCGAACCAGAACAAGTTATAATTTCACATCAAGCTCTGAGGCAGGGACCCTAAAATAAACAAAATAAGAACACACTACTCAACATTGGAAGGATCTGTATGTAAATTGTAAAGGAGACTGTTGAATGTGCCTACTGGCCGTTAAATCCGGATTATATCCGGATTCTATACGAAAGAGAATACAGGTTCTAAGGCTACTTTTAAGTGGACTGAAACCTTTCCTTGTGTATTTGTATCCTTTCGGTGAAGGTGTAATAAACTAAATGGATTATCAATTTATGAGTGCATTGTTCACTAGATATCGGTATGAGTTATATTGAGATACCCATACTACTTAATTTTGTACATTGTTACAAACTCACACGATCCAAGACGTTCTCTGCATCTTGGGATTTAACGATTTCTATCCTTACATCTGCTATATACATAAAGGCATGTATAAGAAAGTACCTTAATGGAATGTAATGAAGTTAGAATGTAATTGTAAATCTGCAGACAAAATTACCTCAGTTTCATCTTTAAATTGAAAACGTGTGGACAAAATGAAGTTGTTCCCTTAAAATCAAAGAATTACTTTACTGCAGATTCCTATTTATTAACATGTAACAATTAACATCATGTATTTCTTATCCTAAAGTCATAATCCTTGAGATTACATATTGTTGTTAAAATAACCAGGCATAACTTTGTTTTCTACAGCACTATAAGTTCCTCATTAATAATTTGCCAGAATACTTGACAAAGATTTAAGATGAAATTTACATATCCAGCAACAATTGCATGGTTAATAATTTCCATTAGCAAATTATCTTATGGTGGTTATTTCTGGACTCGCAGTTCTTTCAAAAAATCCTTGTTTCCCGTTTCAAGAAATTTAATTACCAATCCCAATCCCTTGGATGACAATTACTTGAGGGATCAGGATGACCGATTTCTCAATTCGGTAAGACATACATTTTTTGTGTATCAGTATCTTGCAATTTTACAGATAATGCATTGACAAGTTCTTTTTTACAGAAAGAGATCATCAAAAAACGAGGTTATCCTGTCGAAGAACACAAAGTTGTAACTGATGATGGGTATATACTTACGATGTTTCGCATTCCTTTTGGCAGAAAATCAAATGTGTCGATTCTTAACAGACCTGCAGTTTTGATAGTGCATGGTTTTATGTGTTCCTCTGATGATTGGTTGATGAATACAGCGGAGAAAGCTTTACGTAAGGAAAACCCATGCAAATAACTTAAAATGCATTTTATATTATCAATTATTTACGGTCCAACAAATTGATCTGATTTTATTATAATTTACTGTTTAACAATGCAGCTTATAAACTGGCGGATGCTGGCTATGACGTATTTATTGGAAATCTGAGGTAGGTAAGAAATAATTTCAGAAATAGTTCAAAGAATTCCATCTCAAAAATTAGCTTCTTTACACATTTTTTTTCATTTTCCAGAGGAAATAGCTACTCCAGACAACACATTAAACTAACTACCGATGATCCAGAATATTGGAAATTTAGGTGACACACCATTGAACATGTATAATTACCTAATTATACTTAATATCAAGTAAAAAGCTTAATACATTACAATTTTTCTACATTGACAGTTGGCATGAAATGGGTATCCACGATGTACCCAGGATGATAGATTACATTCTACAAGAAACAGGCCAAACTAGCATAAACTATATTGGACATAGCATGGGAAACAATGTCTTACTCGTTGCGTTGACCATTTATCCACACTATAACTCCAAAATTAAAATGTTTATCTCTTTGGCTCCTGCAGCTTATGTGGACAGCCGAGGAAGTTCATACAAATTGATGGCAGCTCTAGCTTATAATGAAATGGTATCGGATAAAATATGGACATTATTAATTCATGTGTTGATTTTATTATTTTGCATGCAATTGGCAATGTTTTTTTTTAAATTTTCTTCATATATTATATCTGTATCTGTTTGTAATAGTTTGCATTGGACACACTTGGCCACAATGAATTAATTATAACTGCTGTTCTCAGTCAAGTAAGACGACTAACACCTCCTGACAAATGTGACCCAAGTACTGGGGAGTCAAGATTCTGCATTTCCGCTCTTCACACTTTAGCTGGGGTTGATAAGAAACAACTAAACATGGTAGAATACATTTATTGTGCATTTATACTTTAAATTGAATTGGTTTTGACATAACATTGTACGTAAACCGTCGTAATTAAAACATAGACATGGCTCCCAGTGATTGCCTCTCATTTCCCAAACAGTGCATCATCACGAACGTTCATTCACTTTCTTCAAGGAATTAATAGTCGTAGATTCCAACAGTATGACTATGGGCCATTGAGAAATTACATGCACTATGGACTCTACAAACCACCTGAGTACGATCTTACACAAGTCAAAATTCCCGTAGCAATTTTCTATGCAGAGGATGATATTATCATCCTTCCTTCGGTAATAAACTACAGAACATGATTTCGTTAAGACACCCAAATCCATTTATGCAATCAATGTTAATTGTGGTGATGTTTTATGAACAGGATGTTGCTAAATTGGCTCAAAAATTGCCGAATGTGATTCTATACAAAGCAATCACTGTAAAAGGTTTCAATCACATTGGCTTTATTTATGGTATTCATGCGGATGTTCTTGTGTACAATGACATCATCAGACTCATGGATAATAATTATTTTTAAAATGTTTAATTTAATTAGAGCAGTGTTTCTAGAAATGGAAATATGTAAATATAAAGTTCTTACCGGTGGATTTACATAATTTACATTGTGTATAAATCTTTGCTCATATTTTACGTGTTATAAGAAGTGAAATGATTTAACTATAATTTGTATGTACACACATAATAATTAAATTAAAATAGAACCAACAGTTCTTGTATGTATTGATAGAACATTTTCATTTTTCTCACATTCCATTCTATATGATAAACATAACGGTGGTATAAAATCTAAATCCAAATAAAAGATCATTTGTATTGAATGTGAGGTTTGTCTGTCTCACTGTCTCTGCGTAGCCATTGCAGCCTAAATACTATTTTTGTTTCATGATTGTGACACTTTCAATTTCAGGACACACTTAAGAGAATGAAAGTGAACCTGACTCTGCCCTATATTCCTTGTTTCATGTACAGTGTTGTACTTTGCTACATGATTTAGGAAAGTCATACAAAGACAGAACGTACAGAGAGTAATTTTTATTTTAGTCAAAGCATAAGTGGATGAGCTATAGTATTAGAACCATAGCATTGCTGTGCTTTTCATATAGAAGTTATACCAAGAACCTACATTACATGATTAAAATGGATTGTGACAAGTAAATGAATAAACGCATAGAGATGTTGTATACCTACATACTACATCATAATTGTTAACTGGTGGAACCTAATGTATATTTCGGGCTTAAACTAATTTTCTATAAAATGGTAGTGAAGAATCATCCTAGACGCATAATCAGAAACAGATAGTTGAAAAAGGTCCGTGGTTGAATTAATTTATTGTAAGAGTCAACTGGTATATTATTTGAATACTACTTCTTGGGCTCAACGCTTTAATTATGAGATTATTCAGCAGTCAGATTAAGTATTTTGGTGCATCGTTATTAGTAATAATTATTCAATTAGGAAGTGGCAATTGCATGGAAATTGGAGTTTCCTTTATAAAATCAAATCCACTCTCCAAACCACCTATGAATTCTACTTATATGGAAGATCTGCCTCACGTTGTTGATGCAGTAGATGAGAGTGTGTATTTACAAACGGTACGTTAAGCATTTTTAAACTGACAATGAGTGAAGCAAAAATAAAATGCAATAGGTAAGGCAATAGGCAAGTAGGTAAAAATAGTTTCTAAATGTTGACAATTTATTATAACTGAACGTTTATACAGCCTCAACTTATTGAGAAACAAGGCTACAAGGTGGAAAAACATGAAGTCATTACAAAAGATGGTTACATCCTAATTCTGTTCCGTATTCCTAAACGAAAAAAGAAGAATTCACGCACAAAACCCAAAGTTTTTCTTCTCATTCATGGCTTTATGGGCTCATCTACCGATTGGATTTCTAATTCTAAAGAAAACGCTTTAGGTAGGTATTAGTTTTTTTATTAAGGTACTTTTGCAATTCCATCCAAAGTGTCAATAAGGAATCAAATGTTTTATTAAATACATGTAAACAACTGTTTTTATCACAACATGAATTACTGCTTTCTGTATATCAGACAAAACATTCATATGAATTCTGTGCTGCATTGTAGCATTCAAATTGGCCAATTTGGATTCAGACGTCTGGATAGCAAATCTGAGAGGGAACGTTTACAGCGGAAAACATATTTTCATGGATTCTAACAGCAATGATTATTGGAATTTCAGGTAAATGAATAACAAACTCCATACATCCCTATGTTCATATTTTACATTATACCGACATACTACATAGACTACACACCGACATGATTTGATATGTACTATTATTCTGTATGTGTCAATTTTAGTTATCATGAAATGGGAAAATATGACGTACCTAAAATATTGGACTACATTCTTCAGGCAACGAATGAAAATAAACTGTATGTTGTGGCCCACTCTTTGGGTTGTAATGTTATGTTTATTTCAACTTCCATGTATCCAGAACTGAATTCGAAAATCCGGATAATGTTTGCTCTTGCTCCTGGAGTATATTTGAATAGCATGACTAACCCTTTACGATATGTTGCTCCATTGGCTTATAATGAACAGGTACATTTGTATGAATTAATTTCTCTCTGAAAATACTTACTGTTTCAAATTAATTGTGTTTGCTAAATAAAGTAGGTTAATTGGAGTTAGTTGTACATAATGGTTGTTAACATTGAAAATGAAATGCAAATTAAATATTTTAAAATTGCAGATTGCATTAACTGCATTTGGAAGAGGCGAACTTGTAGTTTCTTCACTGGTTAATATTATCCAGGCTTCTGGTTTGACTGCTGTTTGTAATTTAGGCAGCGTCAGCCACGATGTTTGCATAAGCCCATTGCATGTTTTAGCTGGTGCAGATAATGCGCAAGTGAACATTGTAAGTCACATAATTATTCCTTTGCCATATTAAAATAATGTATATTCCTTTATACATACAGATTCATCTACGTAAGGAAAGATTATAATATATTTCACATTCTTTGAATTAAAAATAGACTTGGCTCCCTGTAATTCTGGCCAATTACCCGAATAGAGTTTCGTCGAAAACTCTTATTCACCTTCTTCAGTCGTACAACAGTAGAACATTTCAACAGTATGATTTTGGATATTTTGGAAATATGGAACATTACAATTCACTTAATCCACCAGAATACCACCTGTCAAATTTCCATGCACCTGTAGCTATATTTTCTACTCTCGACGATGCTTTCATGACACCCGATGTAAGTTAAATTCGAATCGCAAAGATCTTGAACATATTTTTGACTGTAATATTTGTAATTGACTGAAATAAAATGTTTGCTTATTCTTAACAGGATATTGAACGGCTATCTGACAAATTATCGGACGTAGTCCTGCAGGAGTCAGTAGCAGCAAGAAGCTTTGGTCATTTAGGATTTTTATACTCCAACAAAGCACCTAATCTTGTGTATAACAAAATATTGCAGCTTATGTTAAAATATTAATGTTACATACACATGTACACAGTACATACACACTTAATTTAAATACTTTATTCAGGTTCATTTTATGTACAAAATTGTATGCTTTTCTCTTAAAATATACGTAAATCATGTACAATGGCTAAATGAATTACTGACGGCAATAAATAATTTTATATGGTATGTGGTAAAGTTACAAATTATAATATCCTTGCAGTAATAGTAATAATTGGTTCATAGGAATTTCTCCTTTCCGAAATATTTAAAGGGTATAAGTACGACAGCAACTTAGACAAAATGAATAGGAACCTGGACATTTTTGATTGATTCGAATTTTCGAATAAATCGGTGAGAATTATTTAAGGAGTATTTTGAAAGAAAAAATGGTTTCTGGAGTATCTGAAAATAAAGTCTGTCAATAATAGCATTTCGATAATACAAGGCAGTGCTCGTAATCATTTGGTAACTGTTTCAATCAATTAATCCGAAGCAGAAGATCCCTGTACCTGACCCTGCACACGTTGCTGGAAAAAAGAACATAAAAAGTTAGCTGTGTGTAAATTAAAACAATTTAAAACTTATACAGATACATAATTCATTTCTTATTACTCTCTCAAGGTCTCTTTGGGTTTCCTCTTCAATGAGTCTAATATCTTCCATAGTCATTCCGTACCATCGGTCTATCCAACAAAATACCTGTCTGGAAACAAAAAATGAAATGAAATAATAATGTAGTTCTAAATGCAAAACGAATTATAGAATCATTATTTGATGTGTAATCCTTTGGCATGTAATTGGTTTAATAATTACCTGTGGAAATTGGTAAATAATCGCTTCTCGTAATTTTGGATAACTTTCTCGATGCGATTTTGCATGCCGAACCACTTAAACTCGCAGGTTACAAGTTTGTAGCACGTCATTACAGGAGAACACTAATAATTCAGTAGAATAATTATTAGCATGATTATATTAAACAATGCATACACGTAAAATAGTGACTTTTTATAATTTTAATTACATTTCGAGACCAATTTCCAACGAGAGGGCCACGCTCTGTTTTTTTGGATTTGTATTTAGCTGGGTCTTGCGAAGAATCGTAATCATTGGGATTCATCAGTTCTCCAGCAATGTCAATCTTAATAACTTCTCTTCTGGCTAAGTCTTCATTTGACAATTGATGAACGTTTTCTTGCTCACCTCGATCCGGTAGGTGAAAAGACTCTATTGTCACAGTGAAATCCTTTTTCATGTATTCGTTCTATAAAATTTAACAATTATCAACACTAAATATATGCCAATGATGGTAACATTTAAACATATGGGTAATATTAGCATTCAGTTAGTTCTATACTTACTGTGAGAATTGTCCGACAATATGGAAATGCATTCCAAGCATTTTCTTCCAAAATCAGGGCGCTTTTTGGCATAAGGGCTCTAACGACAGATCCAACTTTGCTTTAAGTAAAAACAGAAAAATTAATTGTCTTCTTCCATCATTAGTTTTCATTGGACTAAAGAAGGATGCCTATATTTTATGCATAGCTGCAATGAATCTAAGAAGTACAAAAATATTTACCTTGCCAAATAGTACTTCTTTTTTGTGTATTGGCCACTGTCATACCGATTGCCCAAAAGGGGGTTTCCTTTGAAAGGTTCGTTTATCAAAATTTCCACTCCGTCTCCTCCTCCCGTTTCATTTCGACTTGCTTCTGCCACTGAAAACAATTGGCCAATTTGGTACTGAAAAAATTATTACAAATAAATATTCCAAGTTAAGATATGTCTCGTCCTTTCAAGACTACAAAGAAAGATTCTATTTAGCTTGTTTGATGTTTGACATGAAAAACTTTTGAATAACTCTTGGGGAAAGTAACATTTAAGCTGTGTAGTAAGTACATAATTATTAATATCTAGAGTATAATACAGATAAGTATTATTTTAATACATAAATAAATTACCTCGTCCACAGTCATGGGAAGAGTGATACGGCTGAAAAGAGACAAATAAAATATGTTAACACATTTAACACTCTATACACCTAAACAAATAGGCAATCATAGTAAAGGATGAATTTGAATGAAAGTGAAATCCTTACAGGATATTTGCATTCATATTATTAGAGATTCAATCTAGTAACTTACAACTCCTTGATAAGCATGGTTGTAATCGTCGGACGAAGATGACTTGAAGCTGCTTATGTGTGATCCTACTTAAGATAGCATAATAATTCAATTTAAGGTTATACTTTAATCTAGGTAATAAGATGACATCGTTTTTGAATTTAAAAGCAGCTAAATAATGAAAGAATAAAAAATATTTTACTATGTACCAATTAGATGTTTTAGGACAAGGCCATAGATTCAAGCACGTTGTTGCAAGTCCAAGTTCAGTTGATGGAAAAGCTGCATCTCTTTTTGTCCATTCAATAACCCTCGAACATCTGCAATGTCAACAAAATAACATTATCAACTAGGGTTACTCAGGAAACTGGAATCTTTCCCCCAATACTATATTATAGGCTTACGAAGTAAAAATGAGACTGTATCAATATGCTTGAAGATGAAATCAATCTTTTATGCACCTTGTACTGTACGTATACACAATTTTTTTGTACACCGATTCGTTCGTTACTTTTATCTTGAAAAATTGGTTTATTAAGCAACTTTACAGTAAAGTTGTTCGCATGATCTGTAGATGAGCTGAGTTAGCAATTAAAATAACCTACTATATACTAATAGTTACTAAAGGGTACCTAGTTACATTTAGCATGTGGGAATAAAAATTATTTTATAGAGATTTAACAGCTAACACCGATAACACCATTCTGCTTACGCCCACCTCGTGTAATGTATTTTTGGAATGATGCGTGGCTGTAAGTAGTTCATTTGTGCGTTTGTTGCCTGAACGAGTCAAAAAATAACCACACTCATCCATACACACGAGTAAAGTGTGGGAGGTGTTTATTAATGTGTTTAAGAATACATAAACAGTTAGTTGGGTTATAAAAGCTGTAATAGTAATAGTACACTTGTACTTGAGACTGTACTTAGTACTACTAAGATTCTACTTAAACACATTTGTTCACACGTGCTTTGTGGTGTGGAAACGTAAAAATTATAGTAGAGTAATATTTAAGACTCCTTATTCATTTCATTATGATTCATACAAAAAAGCTTATCATCTCATAGTTAATAGTACTACATTTTGTCTTGGTACATACAAGATACAGTCATTCAAACTACTTGTTCAGTATACCTAGTAGGTAGTAGGTAGTACCTCGGCTCGTTTTTTAGTATGTGTCAAAACACATTGCCACTGTAACCAATACCAGGGCCTTATCCCATAAAACGACAACGACAATGATTGTTTGACATTGACAATTGCCGTGACAATGACAACTGCAATCA
>JAQFYB010005243.1:0-14479 GCA_034694085.1 Pogonognathellus longicornis | reverse complement strand
ATGGAAAATGTCTTGCAACCTTGCAACCAGGTTGCAAGGGGAAATGGAAAAATTTGCCCCGCCCCCGCAGGGGGCGGAGCCAAATTTTGGGGAAATCGGAGGATTTTTGGGGACATGAGGTAATGGGGAAATCAGAATTTTTTCGGGGAAATCAAGTAATGATGTTTATGGGCTTAAGGTTTATGCAAATTCTCTACCAATATTATGCATGCATATAATATAATAACTATTACTATAAACTGTAAAATAAATTCATTAAAAATTATTGCTGCTCATAATTTAAATTTTTAGCATACCTGTAGCTAGTCCATAATGAATATATTGAACTCTTGCTTTTAAAAATTAAAGTAACCTACTGACTGATTAGCAGACAACTTGTCATTAGTCTGACATAATTTTTGGAGGCCCGGTTTTGAAAAAATAGGATTTTGTAGCTCCTCCATTTTATTGTAAGTCATAAAATTCCCTAGCCCCCCCCCCCTCTGTGCCGTCCGGGAAAAAAATTGGGGACAACGTTTTCGGGGGGATGGAAAATGTCTTGCAACCTAGCAACCAGGTTGCATGGGGAAATGCAGGGGGCGGGGCAAAATTTGGGGAAATGAGAAAATTTTTGCCCCGCCATCACAGGGGGCGGGGCAAATTTGGGGAAATGGGAACGCGTTGCAAGGGAAATTTTAAGAATTCCATCCCTGGAAAGAATCATCCTTGGGGAGTCGATTTTTACTCCCCCTTTTTTATCCCCTGGGGTGCCACCCGGGGTTCATCCAGGGGGGACACACGGTGGTCTTGTGGGACCCCCTTCCCCCTTTAGGGGTAAATTGAGGAAATGGGAAAATATACCCCCCGTCAGGGGTAGGTTCCTGAGGAAATTAAACTTTTTCCATGCCTGCTGTTTTCTTGACCAGACTTTACAAATTCAGGCTCAATAATGTTTTACTTTGCAGCCGGCAGTATTTCCCTTAGTTCGCCAGTTTCTATTTGGGGATGTTAAGACTAAGACATCTCTCTCTTCGATTGCATCACGACGAATCACGAGTGTCATCCTCGTTACGATTTATTTTTCTTGTGGGCTCTATGGGACAAAGGGACAATGTGTTACATTTTCTTTTGCTCCTCTTCAATTTTGTGTATTCTGTTCTGTATGTCTATAAGTGGTGATTACTTATAGTGATTTGATTAGTGGTGATGTGCTAATACTAATAGTAGTACCTCACTACCGAATATTACAACGGGGTTTCAGTATTGAATATCATAAACCAAAACTTGTTTCCAGAAGCCAGGTTGCATGATGGGGGAATCTAATTCAATTAATATCTTTTCAACCTTTTCACTTTTTTTTGCTTTGTGCTCGGAATTCAGTTAAAGTTTTCTTTAGAATTTTATTGTGAATTTAAATCAAAATGCGTTGTTTTTCTATAATTTGTTATACTTGTGTTTTTAGCAGATGGACAAGAGGGCTAATAATCTAACAGGTGCAAATCTCGGAAAACGGGAAGAAAATAAAGATGGGTCTAAAAAGGGCGGAAAAGGAGACGGAGGTGGGGGAAATCAGTCCGGTGGAATATTCAGCTCAATATTTAGTAAACTAACTTTAAAACCTAAAAATCAAATGATTCTTCCTGATGACAAAGACAAATCGATTGTGTGGGATGATGTGAAAAAAGTTTGGGTGAATAAGAACGAAGATGAAAATGAAAGTTCTGTACCAGCTGGTCCTCCGCCAAAAGATTCGGATTTGATGCCTCACAATCCCATTCAAGGTGCTGCCCCTCCCATGCATCAGCCTAATCCTATTTCAAACTCTAACTCAGCAATGACAAATCAGTTTATGGGAAATCCCAACGTTCCAATGTTTAATTCACACCAGAACGCAAATTCGTTCGGTGGACCCGCATCAGCAGCTATGAATATGAGTGCTGTAGGTGGTGGTGGTTCACCCTTCGAGTTCAATGCAAATATTAACAATAATATAAACAATTCTGTTAACAAATACAAATTGCCTAAAGGTAACCATCAGTTATTAATTACTTTACAGTAGAACAATTTTGTTTTTTAAGGCTTGATTGTTTTAATTCGTCTTGAAAATAATTGTGAAGGTTCTCGAACTAACCAGTACGTAGACGTTTTCAACCCTGGAGGTGGGAACCCAGCTAAACCGATTTCTAAAATGGGAGGTAGCATTGCTAACGGTATAATGCCAATGCCCAACATTTTTATACCGCCTCCTTCTGAATCAACTGGTCCTGTTAATTTTTTGACGTCGCATATGGAAAACCCTCTTATATCCGATCAAGTGGGCTGCTAGAACTATTCATACCCATTTCTAAATCTTAATTATTTGATATTATGCAACATTAATTAACTTAATTATCTGTGATATTGGAATAATTTTGGATCAATATTTATTTTTTTAGGACAATGCGGGTGAAAGAAATTACGCTACAATGTAGTTGGAAACTGTGAATGAAGATTTGAATTTTCCAACTCTGAGGAGTTTTTAAAATGTATTTTGAAGAATGTGTAGTAAAGGTATTCGATTGTCAACGCTATTATTAATAGGTAGGTAATTGTTGATTTGTAATTGTCATGAGTTTAGGTAGTAATTTTATTTGGAGTAGAATGTAAAGAGGGAAGGTAAATAAAGTAGAGATAGGAATACCAATGAAGAATATTTAATGTGAAAAAAGATTACAAAGATGTTCATTATGAAGTGAGCAAAATAATCGCTGTTTGAAAATATTATGATGTCAGTAATTTAATTAGTTGTAGTTATATTCCACAAGAACAGCATTGTGTTGCTTTATCAACTATTGAAATGTTATTATTCGTTTAAATACATGTCAGTTCTTAAAAAATACCTTTTGTATGTTAAGTGTGAATGAGTATCAAATAATAATATATTCGAATTTCCTGTTATATTGCAACAGCCATTCTTTTCTTTTCATATCTTAAAAATTATATTCATTTATTAAGTAGAGGAAGCTACTTTACAACTAACACTACATACACATAAAACTATGCGATATAGATACCCACTGCATATCTACTATACCACAACGTTCCCCCAAATGGCAACAAATGTTTCACAAGCCCCAATAATGGTCCAAAATATGTCACAATACACAATTAACTGTATGTACTGTTAGGATTTTACTTCTCATAGTAACTCCTGTTGTTGTCTAACATAACTAAAATATCTCTTTGTCAAAGATCTGTCAGCCAATTGCAGATCTCGTTTATAGCCAATGAGAATATAGATGTTATTATAGCCAATCAGATTTTAGTTGCCGAGTTACTCAGCACTCGGCAGCATCTCGGACACTGATGTGAATTTATAACAAAAATTGAAGGTAGCCGACAAGATATGAGCCACCCAAGAAAAAAAACAAATTGAAGACCCTCAGCAACCCAATTACGTCAAAATGACTCTAGCCCCATGCCATTCTTACGGCCCTGAGTGTTGGACTGGACTGGATGCAAGACTGCCTTAATAAGAATTATTAAGGCTTGGCTCGAATTCGGCTCGAATACTTCCGGTTCCTACTCGACTCCAACTGGGCTCGAAAACTTCCGGTTCCGACTCCAACTCGAAAACTGTGTAAAAAAATCCAGCTCGGCTGGGTTCGGCTCGTTGCCACCTCTACTAAGTACCTCATGTTTGGATTCCAAAATTATCTCTTTTTTATAACGGCCCTATGAAACATGACAATTTTATTATAAATGACAACAACGCGCATAGCGAGAAACAATTGATCTAATTGTTGATTGTGCAGCCAAAATCAACTTAAACCGAAAATGTAGCAAATTATCTCTCGTAGATCAAAAAATACATCCGCTTGGGCCAAATCACTCTTAAAATTTACCAAATTCGCAATTTTGTTGCGATTTCTTGCACATGCACGACACAGTAAAATTGTGTGAAAGGCACCATCTAATCTTAACAGTAAACAACGCAGATTTTGAGCATCATTCATAATTTAACTTATACTTACGGAACGACCTTCGTTCAATCCACATTTTATTTTCAGACATATTATTGATTATGGTATATGGGGATTGGGGAACGTGAGCGAATCATAATAAATAAATTGTTGCAGACATTCTGTTATTTCACTAGCTAATCATTTTGAAACTAAAAATAGTTGAAAATGTGGAGTGATTGATGACTTGATGATGACATCCAATCCATTAATTCTGTTTACAAAGTCGAGCAGGTTGGTATTGACATCAAAACGCTTTTATTGTAATTCGGCATAAAAGTTGTAAAAATTGTAGTGTTGCATTTGCAATTGCCACCCTGTTATCGTTTCCATTTTTTACTGTATACAGATACGAATATGAAATATTGAAAAAAAAAAGATTTTTGTGTGCCGATTGAGAAGGATCTCTGTGATATCGATATAATACACGCGATGAAATGGAGTTGAAGCGAGATCTGCTGCAGGCAATGATTGTATAATTAAATGGGATGATAGGAGACTCAATAGGAGAGTATGATGTATTTGTACAACTATTAATTTATTAATATGGTATGAATACGATTTGATGTAAGCAGAAAGCGATAATATCATATTGTGAGTATGGATTTAAGCGGTTGCTCAATAAATACGTATGCAGGTTAGAGGTCAGATAAGAAACCCCAAAGCATTGAAGCCCCCAGGAACGTATCTATATTATATCTATCAGTATTGGAAAGGAGTCTGGACAGTCTGGAGTCTGGACCTGGAGTGAATGGAAGCATTTGAGTTTTGAGGTTGGATTTGAGATTGGGCATTTAAAGGCAGGTCTTGGATTGCATGTTGGAGATCTAATCAGAGTAGTGTTGAAGAGCGGTCGGTGAGTCCAGGGAGTGAGACGACGAAACGGGTGGGAGAGAACCAGCATCAGAAGATAACAGACAAGTGCAGGCAAAAAGAGATCTCTCATTTTCAAGGTCAGAGTCAGAGTCAGAGAGTGAGGAATGTCGTCTGTTTTCGTCCTTTTTGCTACACGTCGAGTCCACTCCCTCGCCGTATCCAAACAACGAAGCACTTTTCACAAAATATCCGATTTTCGAACCATGTCTTCCTCCGGCTTTTTGGTCAACGACCCCAAGTACTCTTTCCTCAAGGAGCTCGGCCTTGCAGAATCCAACTCAGGTGTCTACGACGGATCCTGGAAAGGCTCGGGAGAGGTAAAATTAACCCATTTAAATCTATACAACATCTGACTTGTAGTCTTGTACGTCTACGTATTATATTGTTACAAGGATACGTTCAATGCGTTTAAAATCATGTATCTCACGTATTTTGAGATTTTGACACGTTGTTGCACTCTTCACATCACAAGCATAATAAGGTGGTAATTTTCTCATAGAAATTCATGAGAAAATCAATACTTTTTCATTGATATTTTTCCGTAGCATTTCACATATTCGTCATTTCTGATGAACTGTGATTTTGCAATAAAACACAAAATGCTAATGCTAAATGAACTGTTACAAAAAAGAGAAACTAATATTATGATGTGCTGTAAGTTGCAACTGCAAGTGTAAACATTGATCCTCTGATTATAATATAAGACACGACACGACTACAAGCCCAGCTTCTCTAATGAACATAAACACCCATAAAATAAAGCGAGGCCAAAAAACAATTCACAGATGTAAAAAATGAAATTTTATATCCTGAATATTTAAAGAACGCTCTACAAGTTTGAGTAGTACAGTTGCGTCCAAGATTTTTTCCTTCAGATTTATTTCCAGGTCAAAAGTCACCAAATATCACACATTATTGTATTTACTCCTAAACTAAAGCGAAATTCGAAAATATTATAGACACCGAATGTGCTTACTTTATAAATATAAATGTTTTGTATATTTTATTCTTTCCATAAATTATCATATTTAGAAATACCCCAAAATGGGGTATCGTATTTCAAAAAATGACCTTGTGCAACCTTCACTTCCGAAAAAACTTGACATAAGGACGATGAGTTGGGTATTATCTACATGGTATTTCAATAAAAAAAAACTCGGAACGAGAGCTAAGAGGTAGCACTGGCACACCTCTCTATCAAGACAACAACTGTCACTAAGCACCCCCTGACCCGACTGCCATGATAAAAGTTAGGCGATCAAAGTGTCATTAAAATTAAAACACATGTATTAGGTGTATGAGACAGATCGAGATTTGACCCCCAAGGAGGGCTTGATTTAAGAATCGATGATGTCACTTATGATAATATGGCCTTTTTTATACAAATTAAATTATTTCTCTTTGAATTAAAAATAAAATCCTAATTAACTAGATGTATTATTGTAACTAGATAATTGGACTTTCAAATTAGCCTGTTCGTATTCAACCATTTTCTTACCAAATGGGCTAAAGATTAAAGTTTTATTAAAAGCTGTGCAACATATCGTGTAATGATCCCTTGCATATAATATTACACTCCGCTCAAAGATTTTACCTGCAATATATTTCATATCGGTATCTTTTTCTGTTTCAGGTGGTGACCTCAATTTGCCCTTCGAACGGGAAACCAATAGCCCAAGTGACTCAAGGCACGGTTCAAGAATACAATGATGTGGTGGAAAAGTCGAAAGAGGCGTGGAGCACGTGGGCGGATATCCCATCACCCAAACGTGGAGAAATTGTTCGACAGATCGGGGACGCCTTGAGGCAGAAGTTGACTCCTTTGGGGAAATTGGTTGCCCTTGAAATGGGGAAAATTCTGCCGGAGGGCATTGGAGAAGTGCAAGAATACGTTGACATCTGCGATTACGCAACAGGACTCTCCAGGATGTTGGAGGGAAAAATCCTTCCTTCTGAACGACCGGGACACGTCCTCATGGAAAACTGGAACCCCCTCGGGGTCATTGGAATCATCTCAGCCTTTAATTTCCCCGTGGCTGTTTATGGGTGGAACAACGCCATTGCTTTGATTTGTGGGAACACAATGGTGTGGAAAGGGGCTCCATCCACCCCCCTTTGCTCAGTCGCAACATCAAAGATTGTCGCCTCTGTTTTGGAAAGCAATGGACTCCCTGGGGCTATTTGCTCCCTCTGTTGCGGTGGGGAGGATATTGGAAATGCCATGTCACACGACAACAGAATTCCTTTGCTGTCCTTCACCGGCAGCACGAAAGTCGGAAAAAAGGTTACAGATTTACAATTCCCTTTCTTTGTGTGGAATGAAAAATGAAAGTGTGTAATTAATAATCGTTTTTAAGTTGTTCATTTATTTTATATGTTGTGAAGGTCGGAACTACTGTGCAAGATCGATTTGGGAAAAGTTTGTTGGAGCTCGGAGGCAATAACGCAATTGTAGTAGCAGATGATGCAGATTTGGAGATGGTGGTCCGGGCCTCCGTTTTTGCTTGCGCTGGAACTGCTGGACAAAGATGCACCACGACACGACGACTTATCCTTCACGAGAAAGTGAGCGCTGTCCAATTTTTTGAATAAAACGAATTCAAAATTCAAATCATGCTGTTTTTGACTAAGATTATTCCTTAGCGGCATTGAATGTTGAAAATGTTTGTTGTAGGTTCATGACGACGTTGTAGGACGATTGGTTAAAGCCTACAGTCAAATAATGAATCGAGTGGGAGACTCTTTGGACTCAAACACTCTGTTGGGCCCCATGCACAGCAAAACGGGAGTCGACAATTACATCAACACAATTAAGGAAGCAAAGCAGCTTGGGGGCAAAATCGCATTCGGAGGAAACGTGAGACATTTTGAACTTTGTGCATATTTGTATGCAATTCGAAATGCAAAGGGGATCGCAGGGACTACTTGGCCCAAACCCTTTCGGTCAGATTTGGTTCATATAAAATATCTGACAAATAGGGTATAGGTATATAGGTATGGTATGGTACAGCTGAGTTGGTATAGACCCCAGCCAGGAGCAACGAGCAAGTTTGAGTTGGGTCGGAAAAAAATCTATCATGGAGTTTGACTTGTAGAGGTCACGCAAGGTGATGCAGACGTCAAATTAAAATCGGTGATACACATCTTACACATGTACAACATAATAATAATACAACACAATGACAGCATACACACGCTGACACGCTCAAAGAAGAGGTCATTCACTACGTTACTCCAAAGATGGTAATATTTAAAGGTCTGACTTCCTGAGGTCTATATATTTAAGCTAAGTTCAGCAATCCCTTACTGTCTAATATTGTTGAAACTTGGTGAAAAGCTATAAGATCCTGAACAAGTTTAAATAGGTAGGCTAGAAAAATCCTATCGTGAAGTTTGACCTATATAAGTCATTATATTTAAGCTGGGGTCAGGGTTCCCTTTCTGTCGAATTGTTTTGAAACTAGGGGAAAAGCGAGGTATTAACCTCCTGAATAAAGTTAGAGTAGAGCTGGGAAAAACGGTAGTTTGATCATATTGACATCTTGAGTTCAAACCACGATAGAAATTTTTGAAGCCCTACTCAAACTGGTTCAGGAGATAATTTCGCCTTTGCCAAAGTTTCAAAACAATTCGACAGAAAGAGAACCCCGACACCAGTTTAAATATATTGACCTCTAGAGGTCCGACCTTTAAACATTACCCTTTTTAGAGTACCCGAGTAAATGACCCCTTCTTAGAGACTGTATGCTGTTATTGTGCTGTATTAAGCAATTTTCTATTGACGTCTGTACCACCTTGCGTGGCTTCTACAGGTCAAACTCCACGGTAGATTTTTTTCCGACCCTACTCATACTTTCTCCTGGGGTCTATACGAGCTCAGATTTTTAATATGAACCAGATCTGACTGAAAGGGATTAGGCCACGTAGTTCCTGCGATCACCTTTGATTAGCCATGCTTTTTACTAAATTGACGAATGTATTTAACGGAAAATAAGATTGATAATTTCTTATGACCTTTCTAACGAACTTTGTTCTTGAAATCTTTGAAACGCAAATCTTCAGGTAATTAATCGCGAAGGGTTTTTCGTGGAGCCGACGATAATTACGGGTTTGCCAGCGGATTCTCCAGTTGTGGTGCGCGAAACTTTTGCTCCGATCGTTTATGTTTTGAAAGCCCCAAGTGTGGACGTAGCAATGAGATATAACAATTTGGTGGATCAAGGATTGTCTTCCAGCCTCTTCACTCAAAATATTGCCAACATCTTTAAAGTAATGAACAGTTCAACATTTCTACCACGCTCTTCTATTTTCTTTCCATTTTCTTGAATCAAGAATATTATGATTGTATATATGAATGTGAGCGCTAGCTTTAGCAATTATGAATTCACACTAAGTTTGTGTGACAGTGGTTGGGACCGAAGGGATCTGATTGTGGGATCGTGAATGTGAATATTCCAACGAATGGAGCAGAAATCGGTGGAGCATTCGGAGGAGAGAAGCACACTGGAGGTGGACGAGAATCAGGTTCGGACTCTTGGAAGCAGTACATGAGACGCTCAACTATTACCATCAATTACACTAAGGAGTTGCCTCTTGCTCAAGGAATCAAATTCGAATAAAGAACCACAGAATAATATATTTTTGGTATATATGCCGTTATAAAATTTAAATAGTGCTTTGTAACACGTGCGGGTGTTTCTTTCTTGTTTGTGGTGAATGAAAAATCAAAAAGGCATCTGTATGACGTTCTTGATATCCAATAAATAAAATAAAATAAATAACCGAAAAACTGTTAACGAAAAATTAACCCTCGACCCACTGAAGTAGCCATACCTGTTTTTATGCCCATATTCATGGGGTGAGCAATATGGCAATTAATTTTGGCAATTTATTTGTTATGTTGTTATGTATTATACACAATGCCCCGTATTTGTTAAGATGTTATGTCAGTTATGCACAATGCCCCGGTATTTGTTATTTTATTATGCTGTTATGCTAACTTCCATGTATTTGTTATGCTAACTTTAACTACACCACTTTTTGTTATATTTAAAAATCTATTTACTTTACAGTGAATACCTACATATAAAACAATCAATGTTATATCTAGCGGCGGGGCACTAGAGATATTTGATTTGTTATTACTTTTCTGGCAAAATTAACGGCCATCCTCCACACCAGCCTTAAGTACATGAGCTTCTTGGGTTAAAATGTTAAAAACATAAAAATTATTAATTCCCATAAATCATTTCTGCGTTGATAACAAAAAATGCGTGTGTTTTTAGAAATAGAGATACTAGTAATTATAGTAATTGTGCAACTTGAGCTTAGCTGAATCTAATACAATGATTATTTAATTCATGCCACACAATCATAATTTAGAGGAGCAACATTTACAGTTATATTAAATAATTGTACAAATGGTAACAACTTTTCAGTTTGAATTCTCTTCGCATAAAGATACCCTTCTTTATGTAAAATAAATGATTGTAATCATGTAATCCACATAAAAAGATAAAAATTATTTATTAGCGTTGCCGTTATTTGAACAATTATTTTTTTCTTTTTTGGATCTTTTGTTGCGAACTTTTCTCAAGCAGGATTGGATACTTTCATGTTTAGGAAAGGAGGATTTTAATTCTTCACTGGCTCCCTTCATAGCTGCGTCGATTATTTCATTGATGGGAATATCCGTCGTTCGTGCCACTTCTTTTAGTTTTTCCATCAACATTTGTTTTTCCACTTTCTCTATTTTGGCAGGATGGGTATGTTCTCCCAAAAATCCCAGAACTTTAAACTCAGCTCCGAAAGTGTAGATTCTAGCTTTGCAGCGTCCGTCATCCCGTTTTATTCCGGGATTGCTGCACCTCCAGCTTAGTTTATTGATGCCGTCCCCCAAATCGTCTGCCTTGAGTTTCTTATCCAAACAGTACGTGTATCCTTCAAACACCAACACACGACCACTTGCAGATTGAAACAAAACCGGAGAAACATAGTCTACATTGAAATATAAAAGTTGTTTTTGTTTACTTTTACTGGTTATTACTCCTGTTATTATTTTGGCGCATTTTAAACAAAAGGAATATACTCGAAATAAACATTTTAATATGAGACTTTTGATAAGTTCCACCGATCGTACTTATGTATATATATATATATATATATATAGAAAAACGCCCGTCGACTAACTAATCCCCCCCAAGTCATTCTAGAATAATAGTTGGTCATAGAGGGGTTCACTCCCCAAAGCGGTAGAATCTATTTAAGCAAAATCGTTTTTATTTACAAAATATTCTTAAGAATTTTTCTAGGGCTGAACATTAATTTTTTTAAAGTCTAACATTCATTCATGATTTATTCAGCCCTAGAAATTTTTGTTTCCTGCAACTTTCAGGAAACAAAAACCACAACCCACTGGGTTTTTGATGGGTTTTTCTGGGTTGTGGTTTTTGCTAAGGTGGACATAGACTGCTATTTATTATGTATTTTGGCTTAACCAATTGGACACGACACAACACACAAATTAAGTTTTGAACATTAAATCTTATTGAAGATTTTAAATTGAAGTTAAATAAAAACTGCTCAAAACAGAGTCGTGTTTTTCTTTCTTCCCTTTAAGGCTTTGTGCGATTTGTCATGTACGATTTGAAAATAGTAACCGAAACCGAATCAGTATGAATCGAAACTTTTGAAACCGAAAATATTCCAAAAATCAAGAACCAAAACCGAGAAAACCGTTCGGTTTTTACGTCTCTAATATACAGGTACTAGGTACGATCGTCAGCACTAATCAAAAGTCAATTGTGTACATTTTTGGAAAAGCAAGTTTAAAGGAGAATGCATTTCGTACCTGGTTTTATCCATGGAGCATCAATACCACAATTTTCCAAAGTCAGTGAGCTATCTAAGGTCAAGGTTGTTGAAGAATTGTGAATACACTCTGTTGTCTTTTCACATTTTTTACAACTCATTTGTGTATTCTCATCGACTGCGTCCTCATACCAGTAGCCCATTCCATCCTTCTCTGTATTTAATTTATAATTATGAACAATTTCATTACTTCTTACTCAGTTATATTATATTACGTGAAATAAATATAAATACTAAAGTAATTGTAATCCAAAGATGTGCTCATATTCATATCATTGTTTTCTACATTATACGCTTAAAATTCCACCTGGAGTGTTTATTAAAGGCAAAGTCAAAAATATCCAAATCTGGAGCAAAAAGGAGGGGGGAGGGGGGTCCGTCGTGAATTTAATCTTGCCCCACCACTTTGTATTGTGATGTATTGCTTACTTTACACCTCTATTATATAGTGTAAACAGTTACATTTCATACAATACGTTTTCTCCGTCATTTTTTCTTCTGTTTTATTAAGAAATTGTCAAATAAAACATTTTCATTCAACCACGATCGTGATGGGCAGTGTTCAAAATCTGTCTGTGCGGTGACAAGCAGTTTACCCGGCTTCTAAAAATATTTTAAAGAAAGTGGTCCAAGTGGGGAGTTTAATTGCCCGCTTACCTGCTTTAGGCAGAGCAGTGGGCAGATGAGCTACTTGCTAAACTGTTTTGGGGCAGTAGGCAGTACCGCCCTGACCCAAAAAATCAGCTACGTTGATCCTCTAAACTAAATGGGCAGCTAAGCTGCACGCTGCCTATTTGGGACAGCTAGGCAGCCCATTTGGGGCAACCCCTGCCCGGACGGTTCTGCAGAACCAGCCGGCCAGGGCCAAAACTAACCGCGCCGGTGCCAAAAGAACCGAAGAAATCGCCGGCGCGGTCTGCCTGTATCAACAAAAAATATAGGATGGAGGTATTACAATCAATTCAACCAGCTAAAACAATGCTTGTTTTTTCTCGAATGAAAATTATGTGTTCATCTAAAAGACCTTGTTGAAAAAACCTACATTTCATACATAATGTCGACTTGCCGCATGGTTTAAGAGGAGGGTTCTCTTATTTTTCGAAAAAGTGAGAATGCTGTTGTATCTCAGTCACTTTTTCACCAAACACGTCGAAATTTTAACAGGAAGTAAACAATATATTTTCCCAAATTCGAAAAATGTCAAACCTACAAAACGTTTATGACATTGTTATTTTCAAAAAAATTGAGTTTTCAACTTTAACTTTAACAAGGTTAGGCTCCACCATTTTGCTCATTTCACCGTTTTTTTCACTCATTTCGCTATAACTTTTGAACGGAAACTCTGATTTTAATAAAATTAGATATCCCTTATAGCTGTAAATTGTATATTTCATTTATACAACTTAATTGTTTTCGAAAATGTTGCAACTTCAAAAGGTACTACAGATTTTAAATTAGTATTTTGAAATGCGTAAATGTCGGTTATTGAAAAGACTGGCTTCTTTCTCCGATTATTTCTGAACCGGAAACTCCAGTGAAATAAACATTACTAATTCTACACTATTTCGACTCAATATAATCAAAAGCCAAACAAAGTAATAAAGTTTTGTAATTTGTAGACTTTCTTTCTAATTGTGTAGAGAATGCAGTACTGTGTTATCATACGGAGAATACAATGACAATATATATTTCTTAGGAAAAGGCTCGATGAAGAAGGGATGCAATAAGAGAGTTAGATAGATTTAAACAGAAACCGCATCTTAATAAATCGGTGTACCGATTTCTAAGAGCTAGTTTGAAGTTACACAACTTTTGTTAACTTATAAAATATTTCAACTAAAGCTGAGCTTCGAATGAAACATTTTAAGCCTATTATCATGTGGTTTTTAAGTGTGCAATAGCACATTCCATTACATCGGGCCTTTTCCTATGACAATCAACATATACTTACTTGAGAAATGAGTAGCTGAGTTTGGGAGAGCAGGTACAAACACATTGTTCGTAGGTTCTTCCAAATTATTGTAAGCCTCATCAACACCGCATGTTGTAACAGCCTTTTCTGTTTCGTGTAGTTTTTTAATGAGGAAATCAATTTTGGATTTATTGGATGGTCGGCGTGGAGTGGCAGAAGCGTTGCGACGCGTCTTTCTCAACGTGGACTGCATGCTGGCAACTTTTGGAAGTGACGCCTTCAGTTCCTCGGAAACACCCGCTAAAGCGTCGTTGACGATTTTGTGAGCAGGAATGTCAGTTGTTCGCGCTAATTCTTTCAAACTCCTCATGAAAATTTCAGATTCTATCTTTTTCGTTTTGGGTGGATGTGTGTGTTGTCTCATGCAGTACAACACTTTATAATCCGCTCCAAATGTGTAAATGCGGGCTCGACATCTCTCATAGCCCTTTATCGTTGGGTTGCTGCATCTCCAACTTATTTTTTCGTTGTCGGTTTTAGCTCGTTTTCGATCCAGACCGTACGTGTAGCCACTGTACACCAATACACGTCCATACGCTGATTGAAAAAGTTCAGGTGCCACGTAGTCTGCAAAAATCAAATACAGATATATGCTAACTAATTTGCCATTTTAGTAATTTATAAATCGTCTAACTGTAAGTACTAGATAATGCACAAAGAATGGCAAAACAAAAAATTGTGGATCTTTAACAATTTCAGAACACAATCAGCTCAGAAAACCAAGCACGCTAAAGTAGACCGTTTGAAAGTTCACACCTCTTGTCTCCCGATCGCCCCGATG
>JAQFYB010005242.1:0-14480 GCA_034694085.1 Pogonognathellus longicornis | reverse complement strand
TGGTTGGGACGATTCACTTTATTTCCGGCTGCATTGGGAAACATAACTGGGCATTTTGGGCATCCAGCATACAATATACAAGTAATAATTATGATAAATGAATCGTATAATAATACTCCTTATTGATTTTCTCGGCAACTGCAATCTCCTCTCAATTAACATTAGAAATGAATTCGAAGTTTTGTCTGTACGGGTTGGCAATATTCCACTATGTTTTCCTCAAATATTTAAAATGTTCAATGAAGTAGCTATAGCATATTGATCACATTCATGGTGCACAGTGCTATAAGTATTAAGCTCCACATACCTAGGCTGATGAATTTTAGGAAACTCTTCAGCATAATTTGTCGTTGTCAGCATGCTGTCATAAAGTACAAGTGCAAGCTTTACGCTGCAAGAATCAATTCAAAAGCAGCTTGTGAGAAAAGCAGACGCACAAGATTTTCAATGAACCTAGGAAGGATTTCGTGATTTATTTTATGAGCAAACATTTATGAGACGTGCACGGTCAGTTCACATCACTCACAGTCACAGATCTCGATATTACGTTGTCCTATAGTATATAATAATATAACCCTACTCTAGCCCTTCTGAAAGAAAGACGTCTCTGAAAGTGTAACATTTGTGTTGTACGCTCTTGAAAATCATTTCAGTCCAATAAATTCAATTTTAGTGCGAGAAAAGAGAGATTGTTAACAGTGGTTCTATCCAAGAAGTAGCTCCAAGCCTTCAATCAAAAAACACTTCAAAAAAGTCCAATTTCTATCTCATATAGGTTTCAATCACGATTCGATAGGTCAGACTTGTACAATCGAATTCTTTACACCGCCAGTAATGTACAACACACTGATGAACCTGCAAAGATTGCTTTTTTGTTGTTCAGGTCAAACCCAAGCCCTTAAACCAATCAGACCTAATTTCAGTGTGTGATTTTCCCACATGTATATTATGTATGTATCGGAAATACCTGTCATGTCAAGGTATGCACAACACCACACTACAGACCGCTAATAAATTAGTTAATATAGGTCGAAATTGTTTCGTCTTTCATCTTGACATGCAAAAGGTAATTTCAACTAATTGTACTCATTGATTCCAGTTCTGTCTAATATACCAGCAACAACGTAGCCTAAAGCTATTCATGCATTGTACGTACGCTACGCTTACGACAGTCCATCTGAAGCTATGCCAATCTTCTGACCTTAGAAAACGTAAACATTCATTTACATTTTTTTAAAACACGAGTGTATCAGTGGCTTGTGTTATTGATTTATTAGAAAACCTCTTTAGACTTACTTTTCCTGTAGAAATGCTTCCTTGTATGTATGAATGCAAAATTTCTATTAGCATACATATAGTTTACCTTACTATCAAATCATCCTCCTAATACAACCCATTCTTTTGCAGTTAATCATTTTTATGCCAAACTGAATTACAGACTTGTAGTCTAGAACCATTACATTTCTAGAACTTCTTATAACCAGAACCATTACACCATTATCTGTACAACCTACCATAAAACACATGGACTATATTATAGCGTCCTATATGTGTATAGAATAGAATCAAATGCTAATATCCTACACATAAGGCACGACTTGCTCTGAACTCTAAGCAAATCAGATATGCTGCGAATCTGCACGGGCTATTTATTATGCATCTTTTCCCATACAAGTTCAGTCGTAGCAAAACACAACACAACAACCACTGCCCACTTTATACGTTTGCAAGTTAAAACTTTATGTGTAATAAACAGAACAGTGTAAATTGCAATGCAAATGGGACACCGTCAACATGAAGCGTGTAACAGCTCTATGCAACAGCATGAGACTTTTGTTTTAAAATGCATTAAGGGTGATATTATGTATATCATTACGTACCTACCTACAATATATATCTGTATTGTATCTCTGTATGCAATCCTATTATTTCGTGTCGGTTATTTTTCTTTGAAAGTTGCAAACATACTATGGGTACATAGTTATAAAAGTCACCAGGCAAAACCTACAGCCCAAAATGAAACAGCATTGAGACTTTTGAGACCGTATAGACTAGACTCGAGAGATCTCAGCCTCACTATTTAGAATGAGGTAGAATATTCAATAGAACGACGACATTGCATTCTGCAGAGAGAAAATACACCGTGAAGGTAACCTCGATAGTTTAACCATGCATAGTATTATATGATTTGCATTTGCATTACAGTCTCAAGTATGTAGTACGAAGTGAGATGCAAATTATATGGGACGCAGCAGAGACATAACAGAAGGATATAAAACACAATTTTGCATTTTCGCATTAGTCTCAGGCTGTCAGTCACTGAGCATCATTTCTTTCCTACAGTTTTTTATTCTCGTCGAGAAGTGCAGTGCAATACGAGGAAAGAAAATAGCAATCTGTCCTGCACAAAAGAGTATGAAGTAGATCACCTAAGACTAAACATATTTTTCTACAGGAACCGTGATAAAATCAATTCTCTTTTTTATCCTTAAATGTAGTGGTACTTACTTGGTGTACTGAACACGTACACGTAACCTGTCCGTAAAAACGGGAGGTTTATTAGTGATATGAACACTCAATAGGTATAAAAATACAAATAGGAATAGGAATGCATTACATATGTACCATATAGTTTCATAAAACTTCTACTTGTATTAGTCGGATAGGAATATCTCGATCCGCATTGCAGTGAGCCGTGTATGAGAATATGATATGGTTCCTTATAATGCCACATGCACTAACTGGGTCTACGTTTACCTACCACCCCTTAAGTTGTAATGTGCTACTTGAATTTACTGTTTTCTCATGCTCTTTTAAATAGAGACATAGAATTCATTTCACCTACCTAGTTTAGTTCACTGCGCCATACGTAATAAACTAATGAAGCTGTTCAAGAAGAAATAACTTAAGAACGCTGTTTGACATTGCAACAGCAACTGTTACTTTTGCAAACTTTTGAATCCTTTCCCAACACCACACCGAGGTAAGTCAACTGTGTTACTAAAAACAATGTATTCACATGTATATGGACTTCTATAATGCAATGCACAAACTCTATACTGTACTGTAGTCAAAACACTTTAGAATGTCACCATAATATTATAAGTAAACACAGCGTAGGTAAATAATTCAGACACAAACTGAAAAGTACAAATAATAATATTATTCTTTGTAACTGGCAAAGTGTGTTTAGTAGAAAAGAGAAGATAGTGTTAGTAGGACTACATTGGTATTGTAAGTTGTAAGAGCAAATAATAGTAGAGCAAGCAAATGTGACACAAAAATAATAATTTAGCATGGAAACTCCAATAAACCAAGGTTACACGCTTAAGTCTACACAAAGCTTCTTAATGACTCTCAGAAAATCTCAGAACTACATTCAGCAAAGTAAAGTTGCATTTAAGATTCTTTTTGTTAGAATTTCCTTGAGCTTAGAGATTTCTTTGATAGTTAACTACTGTAACTCCTATCTATTGCTCCGAGGGGTAGATGCAATGTGTAACATATTCTTGTTTGCTTGTAACATGAAGGTTGCAATTTATTAAATCTGTGCTACACTTTGTACAATGCAATACTACGTACCATCCTATGCAAGTAATAATCATGTAAGAAAGACTGCTCAACAGTTTTAGTCAGGGAAGGAAAGGAAACTTTAATCCGCTCAATTTTCTTTGAGAATTAGGAAAGTAATAACCAAACACATAATGTTTTAACCACATGCTTTGGTTTGAGTGTTTAATTTTTAGGAAATCTCTTGTTCTTCTTTCTCTACAGAGTAGAGTTTGTATATAAAGACCGAAATTCTTAATATTTCCATTACTAATTATTGTTCTACTTCGCAATATTATTATAATGGGAAATGTAACAGAATTTCGTACCGCATTTTAGTAAGGTACTCTGTACATTGCTTTCCACCATGTGCAACGTGTAGGTACCACAGGATATGAAAGCTAAAAACAATCTTATAAGTGAACCGGCTATACGGTGCATACAGTCTGTGCATACTTGCGTGTATAGGAAAAGAGTATAGTCAGTTTGCTGAGATAACGAAAATAATGTGCCGGCTGGGCTACGTCCACACCCTGAGAAAACTAACACCGGGCGCCAGCTCCATGATGATGTACAAGGCTGGACTGTTTAAACCTTTGCCAAGTAGGTTAATATTTGCAATTATATTAACTAAACTACTTTTCCTGTGTTTTTTAGTGAGATGAATATATGTATGCTTTATAATTTACAATCTAAAAGTACCTATACAGATATAAAAAATACAGAAAGTAAAGAAAGATGACCTCGTAAAGATGAAATCTAGAGAGAGAAAACTTGCTATACATTTAGTGCTATTGTATCATCACAATAAATAAGTACTCAATTATTGTATGCATTGAACACAAAAGATAGAGGAATGTTTCATGAATAATATTCAAAATGCAATTTGGTTGCACGTGCAGATTTCTTTGCAAATTGGTTTCGTATGATCTAATTTTGCCTTAATTTGCGAATCGAATGGATTTTCAGATGGTAATGAAAATGGAAATGAAATGACTGGTTTTTACGAGAGTAGTATTCCTCAATGAACAATGAATAATAATGAAGATATACGAAAGAAATAAAGCTGCGTAAAATTTACATAAAAGCGAGAGAGAGAGAAGAAAATGTAATATGTTTTGTACCTCTAGTGCCTTCGAGGTTGGTAATCCGACGAAGTACATCAGCAAGTGTCGCACGAAGGCAGAGAATTTCATCTCTTTGCTCGTAGACTTTTTTCTCTAGATCGCCGACGCGTTCCCGCAAAGTCTCGTTTTCGTTCTCCAGCATCTCGTCTGCAAAACAAACAATAAGAAAATTAGGTACTTAAATATTGAAGTAGGAAATGCATGTATTGTGTACATTCCACATATGTAACACATTCACGTCCGCCTCCGATATACATAAAGGAACATTCACACAAAAGCCACCATTCCAGTTTATCATAAAACTGTCTTTATTCTTTAGTTATGAATAGGAGCGCAATACGTACAGCTATACATTTTTAATTTTATAAACACATTTTTCATCGAAAGCAAGCAAGCATATGTGTCTAAGGTACTAGAGTAGTAACTTGTTACTGTACAAATACAATTTATTTTATTTTACATTTTACCCTCATGAATTCCACCAACAAGCCCAATGTACACTTATCAACTTCAAGTCAATTTGTAACTCTGCCTTGCCCTAGGCCTGAATTAGTTTAAGAAGACATTTTCTACTTTTCTTCGTGGCGAGAATATTTATTTCCACGTAACTGAACGACTCGATACTCTAAACCAAAAATATTTATATCTTTGTAGAAACTCAATACATATTATATGTAACTAGTAGTACTGTACTGTATAATAGTATGATATGCACTTAAATATAAGTGCTTGCTTACAACCACGTTTAGTAGACTGCTTCCATTTCAAGCTCCCCTAGTAGTTACTAGTAGATTCGATATGTTTACCAAAAACTGATCATAACAGTACACTGTATAGATTCTTCTTCTTAAATCTTAAAACCCAAAATATTTTGATTTTTACGATTACATTGACGAAAAATGGAGATAATACATAAAAAATTAATGCAATTTGTATTTACATGGACCCCATATACTAGCACTTTTGAGATTTTAAGTATATATCATATTATATATTGAGTAGGTTAATGGGTGATTTCATGTAAAAGTAAAATACTTATATGAGTATAATAGTGGAACCCTGGTTTGCGCCAATTAAAAAATGATTAATCATAACAATCTCACAGCAAACACAAACCAGGCAATTAAATAGTAAATCTTACCCAAGTAAACTTTCAAAACGAGACGATAAACGATTGAAAAATAAAATGCAGTATGAATGTTCTGATAATTTTAGATAGTAGACTAGAAAAGAAAATCTGTGCAAATCTGTGTGCGGTCCAATTGCACAATGAAGCTTGTTCGCTACTAATAAATGCAATTAGGCGAAAACACATTGCTTTATGACCTGTAATAATCTATTACACAGGACTACTTACCGATACATTGACAATGAGAAATGGCATTCACTCATGTGTTCACATTAATCGCATCGTAAAGATCAAAGGATCATTTTTTTATGTAGCGGCTGACTGTGTATGGTGTATATACTTGACGTGCATTTAAACAACACATTTATACAAACTACAGCAAAAAAATACGCTAAAAATCCGAAGATGTCAAATCATAATAACAAGATGGAGCAAAAAATGAAGGAAACAGGAGCCTGAAGTGCTTAAAAGGTATTTGTGTTCAGTATTTCCTTGTAGGTATTACTAGATTAGAATATTACGTCGTAGTGGTGCAACTTCATCTCTTCCAACTTTCAAACAACATTATACATCATTAAAGCTTCAGCAAGCCAAAGCAGCATCGACTGCAGCAATGCACGTTCCTGCTGCAGTTCCCTCCCCCATTTCACAAATTCCAATGAACATAAATCACTTTGCACCCTGGTAAAGTTATACAGCAATAAAAGCAGTCGTGTAGAAGCAGTTTGTGCAATTTTAAATAATCATTCATATTATACGTATATAGCCTCCAACAATTTATCTCGTATTTTTCTTCATTCTTATTTGGCATCTTGATCTGTTCTCTGTAGCATCAAGTTCAAGACTGTCTCTTGTTGGTTCACGGGATTAGTAAAAGCAAAAGCAACGCCAACGCATCATCTTCATCATGAATCCCATTCACGTTTCATTACACACAACGTAAAGGGGCATGCATGTACATAGTAAAGGCATATACACATGCATCAAAAGATTAATTTGTAATCCTTATCGAATCTTGTTAGCTTTTCTATGATTTACTTAACCCTGTGATAACAAATTACTTAAGAAGCACAAGGCAAAATTTTAAAGCCCATGTCTTGTCTTGTACTTTAGAAATGATGTTTGAATTCTCAATACAAACATTCATAAGTCTAGTACACAATGCATGTATACAGCATAAGAGATAACATTTTTTGTATTAATGCTGTATTAAAATATTATATCCGCAAATTACTTCGACTATAGTACAACAATTTGTTATGTTTATGTAACATTTTTATTTATGCTTCCCTGGTACCTGGCACTATCACAATTCAATCAACATTAATTTCGCCGACAAGCTTTATAGAGAGATTTTTCTTCGAAGTGACCATCTATGAGAAATTAACGAGCGAATTACATTCAATCTCTCCTTCGCATCTCTTGATTTAATACAAGATTACCTTTCGCAAATAATATGCAATGCACGTATATCTAGAAACATCAATTAGAGAGGTTGGCACAATGTTATTGTTTGCGAATAATTATGACATATAATATATTACCTAATCGCTTTAATATCTCCTTGCATATGTAAATATGAATTTATAAACTGTTCATTACAGCATCGTGTATATAGAATCGCAAGCTTTGAAACAGCAACAAAATTAATTTTCCTACTTAACATTAAGCATCACCTATCTATGTCGACATAGCTAATAATTTTATTACTACTAAATGCAACGCAATGCATGTGCAGTACGAGAAAAGTACAGTACAAACATTTATAAGCTCACTTGCACATCGAAACGAATTAGACTTAAAAACTCCACTCATTTGGTATCAACTTGTCAGAATAATTTGTTGCATGGTAATATAAATATCAAGCATAATCTGTTGATGTTTATGACTGCGACTTCCACCAAGCACCAAGTTAGAAAATGAATGCTATTTGTGTTTTGCGTTGTTATTGGAGTTTAGTGGTATAAATAAGCTGAAAAGTAAAACATAAGCTCCTGTTTGTGCAGAACTGCATGAAAGATGAAAGTGTCTCGACTTACTCCAAACTGCCATCATATGCCCTTGATCTATTCCTACTTTGGTGTCACTGACATCACAATCACTAGCACTACTACTTCTTGCGAGAGACAGACCACCAAGAACGTCAGCACGGCAAGTAACAGCAATTCTCTCATCCGGCTCTTGAGACCGATCTTCCATTGTAGTGCAGAAGTCAGTAATAATTTGTTCAGAGTTTTTGTGATTGTGTACGCTGATTAAAATTCCGTCCCAGAAGCACTTCCATTACCATTACAATTACACTTATTTCCATTTAATGCAAATTCTTCTTCACTGCAATGTAATTTGCAATCAGTGACGGAAGAATTATAAAAGCGACCGATTGTATAACACTTTTCAACTTCTGGGTCGCTGGCTCATTTTGAATTTAATTAACTATGGGATTTTCCAGTAAATACCGCAGAGAGAACGTGAACTCACATCATACTGCAAGCTTTCTTTATTCCTCCTGCATACTGGTCTGTAATTTCCGAGTCTTAAGTATACTGCACTATACGAGTCTGGTCTTTTCAATTAAGTCTCAGTATTTTTAGTAATAAGTAGTCTCATCCCAAAAGATTCGTCGAAATTAAACTTTGATAATCACAAAGGCACTTGCTTGCGTCAAACTTTTATGGTTACGGTTTTGAAACTTTTTAAGACCTGTCTGTAGACAATTGTTACTAGAAGGGAGCTTGCACAGAGACGAATAAGAAAAATGTCATAATACACTCTTTTATTTTTTCAGCCTATGTATGCGTCATTATCCACAGTATTAGTATCCTCTATAATAGTGTAATTTACCTAATTACTATTTTCTTTTAGTATTTTGATTGTATATATGGTTGTTGTACGAATATTCATTAATTCTCGCAGGAATAGTAAAGTGAACGGGGACGAAAAGTGATATGAAGATGTGATTTGGTGATATTAATGTAGGCACTCTCCTTGCTTATTCTGCTTAAAAAACATTAATAAAAGCAAATAGCTCACGGAAAATCGTGCTATACAACTTATGAGCTTGACTGAACGAAATAAACAACCTGAAATATATAAATAAGGACGAACGGCAGACACGGCGACAAATATTCAATGCACTCTTTGCATCTTTACCAATGGTGTGCCGAATGTTGGTCACAAAAGATAACACTGAGGTGAAACAGCTACTACGACTTATATATATACATATATATTGGTAGCAATAGATATGAATACAGCTGCAGATACTGATAAATATAACGTGTATTTATACAGATAATATAATATACGTATTTATGTGTTCGATTGTGTGTAAATCAAAGAACACATAGGGAATAGAAATAGGTAAAAATTGAGCAAGCTGTAATAGCTGTACTTGCACGTTTACAAAGATAAATAGCAGACACACTGACACGTATTAACTGAATGCATCATCGTGACGATGAAATTATGATATTTGACATACCACCAGGTTTTATCAGCCAATGCTGGCACTAATGCTTGTATACACATTAAAAGGCCATCCTTTCATGAAGGACTGAAATCTGAATGCATAATTCTTGTAACATGAAAACTTAATGACTTTTCATTTGTACTGCTATTTATTTTACTTAAATAACTTGTCTGTACAGACTTCTGCAGCTTTATCTTTATATTATGCAGTAAGTTATTGTGTTATTAACAATTGGCAGATTACATTACAAATGTAATATTTGTTATCTAATTGAAATTTGCAATTAGAAGGAATTAGGTAACACAGCGTATCTATCTGTATTGACTTTTTTCTTGTGTACCTACTATTCTCACATTACACTACAGATACAACAGCACAGTAGGTTATTATGTTACACAACGATTTGAACAAATTGATATGAGGATATGATGACTCGAACTTAAAGTCGTTATTGAAGGGAGATATATTTCTTTACATCACAGTTGTTACTTGGATCAGTCAAGACAAGAGTTTTACACTTCTAGTACATTTCGATGCTAGTGTACTAAACAAACTAATCTTGTATCCTCGTACAGCAACTAAACAAATACAATGTCCTTGAAGGTAATTCGCCTTTTTCAGTTAAATGTACATGAAACCACAAAACAAAAAGCGACTGATGGTGATTGATGAATTTTCGCAGACATTTACATCGTAACTAACACTTACAAGAAGAACAAATCTAATTCAAACATCAAATTGGCAAAAATTCTCAAGCTATTTCTAGCTGGGGAAAAAAATTATGTAATGTGTAAAGTCCTAATGTACATTATGTATTATGTACACATATCCCACTGTTTTGCACTGTGTGCATTACGATTTGGTGGTTAGCACTGTACAATTCCAGCTTAAACCGATACTTAACAACAAAAACAATATTTATGATTGCATTATTACGTTAGTGTTTTCCTTACATCACGCAATGCTACACTCGTGGTGGCGTGCATAAGTATTTTTATCAACAGAAGCAATTTGTTATAATTCTAGCCAGTTCAGTTGATCATTCTAGCACTTCTGGTTTATGGTAATACCATTAGTAAAAGCATGAACATGAAAAGCCGGTGTGTAAAATATATACGACCAAATTAAACCTTCACATGGTACACAAAAGAGAGTGAATCAAACTACCAAATGCATTCTTCTAGTCACTAGTTAGTATCTTCAGAACAAGGACAAATCTATTTGCATATCCACCTACCTACGTATTAAAACGTAACACTACACTACATCAGATATAAACAGGCAAAACTGAGTTATCTTTATTACATTATATCTGGCATTTGTATGAATTGAATGAGAAATTCAAGTGTATAACGTGTAATATGATGGTAGTGCAATGTGTGGCAGTAAATGCTGTTCCGGCATCATCATTATCCCATCAACACAACGTGTAACTGTATCCATATTGTAAATGATACTACAATACCATATGGAAGGGAATGAAAAATAAACTTCGGCTCTTGAAAATCCTCAATGTAAGGATAATAACACACCGAGGAAGGATATTACTTTTACATTAGTGTCACTACTTCACTCAACACTTGCTCCTTTGTAAAAGCTATACCGACACTGTAATTCAAACGATAATCGTGTAATTATTATTATTTTTCTGTTCTCAGCACAGTAAAATAGCCTTACCACAAAAAGTTCAAAGTAGACGTCACCAATCACTGTAGAAGTCGTCAACTACTGCAAGAAATATTGCGTTGCACTTTTCATTCAACAATAAAGTTGTACAATGACTACTACTGTTATTACACGGTTGTCGATTAACTATGCAATTTCTCAAGGAATGAAAGAATCCTGTGTGCAGATAGACTCATGAGTTAAATGAGAGATAATTCTATTTGGTTTATCATCGGAGGAATGTTGCTAGTATTTTCTATTGTTCTATTTGCAAAAGACGTCGTATGTTTCAAGCTTGTGTAAGATGATGACACACGGTGACCAAAAGCCTATCGGTAACTGACTAAATTGGATAAACGGTAAAAGAGACAGACTTGAGTTTGTGTGTAGATCCATGAAACCAAAACCCTCAGAGTGGTGTTACGTACTACTGGGACAAGCTCTTCGGATTCAGTTACATGACATTAGGTTCTCCTTGGACCGAAGCCAAAGCGTCAACACACTTCACCAGTATTATACCTACTTTGTTTTGTATGATTCAAATGTATATCACTGTGCTTAACTGTGCTAACTCTAAACTAGCGTCACACAAAGCACTTTTACACAATAGGTATACAATAAACATACAATATTGTGCACAATATACATTCAACTGTACAATAGGGATTAGTATTTATAGTAGTATAAACAATACGAACAACGAATACTAGTGTGTGTGTGTGTGTGTGTGTGTGTGTGTGTGTGTGTACAATACATAACATTGAACACACCGAACTGCGAAATCCACATACCTAGAACAATCCACAACGACAATATACAAGTGAATACAAATAGCACATGACAAGTAATATAAATGTATGAACAATCTATTATTGTATAAAACATGCTTGAAAGGTATGGAATGTATGTATGTGCGAGTTTGTGTGTAGGTTGGGTACCTATGTGGTTGTAAGCGCATTTAATAAGCCTTTAGTTACTGTATGTGCCACATGCAGTTTTTGTAACGTAGTGTAGAAAAGCGGTGTTTAGAATAGGAATGAGATCCGGAAATGTCCTCTCTATGGTATAAAGCACACTCTCCTACTTATAGTGGCAATAAAGTACAATCATAAACAATATTATTATTTCAAGTCAGAATTTAACAGAGTACTGTATGGTATGCTACACAATGCAATAATACATTTATTACGTACCTATTGGACACAGTGTGTGTGTACCAAAATAAATGTATGAATTCGGTCCATAGTACTTGGAAGTTGCAGTCATTTTATAAAGCCATGTAACGTTGTATATCGCACAAACCACTCTATGAACAAGCAAATCTGCTATTATTGCTTTTGTCTTGACCTGTCATGTCAGGCCAGCCCTACTTTACTTATAGAGCCATAAAACAAATGTCTTAACCCACAGACAGAGCACAAATACTACACTGGAATAACCAATCTTAAAAATACGGGTACCACATTCTTTTACGTAACTCCAAATCCATGTTCTGTAATCCTACAGGTTTGGTCATGTTCAGTATAATGAAACTCAAGTTGACAGGCACATTTAGTTAGTTCAGCTGTGCACTTACAGTATAAGACTGTGCCTTGAGTCCTCTTTTTTCTATGGATTCGATCAATGAAACGTAATTTAATGAAAAGGCCAGGAAGAAATGACTTGGCAAAGAACCACTGGCAGAGAATACTTATGTAGATAAATTGAACACGTACAAGTTCATGCCTACTTGCCAGGGAATACTGTGGCTATAGTTTCTGGTAAAGGATGTAGAGTGTAAAGATTGAAAGCTAACCGAAATGAAATTGAGTGACTGAAAACTAGAAACAGGAGAGTGGGACTCAAACTCACTTGACATGATGTGGAGTTGAGATTCCTTGAAAATTTAGACATTTATGTTAACGTTTATCAACATGCATAATCTTATAGAAAATTTCAGTGTGCTTACCCATACTTTATATACGAACAAACTACACAAATACATCATATCCATTCATTCTTGAACTTTACCACAAGGTTTACTAACATTGGAAGTTGAGAAATGCGACGCCCGTGCATTAGCATATCGTATATGCCCAAACTAAATGTTAGGAAATAAATTATTCACATGCTATGACTATAGAGTTCTTATTTATAAGTAATACGTTACTACTTACCAAAGTTACCACGTTACTACATCCAATTTGCTAAACATTTCATCATAGGAGCGAGTATATATAAATGCAATCGTAATAACCAATTTCCTTACTTGTAAGAAGAAGTTTCAAGTTTAGTGAAGCCAATTTAAGATCAATTTCCCTGTGAATGAGGGAGTCGCTTACTTGTCTGGTTGTACGTGTCGTACTCGTATTACTGACTCTGAGTCAAAGTTCCACACAACAAGTTTTGTTTGCCTTGCAATCTGAGACTTAATCTTGTATGCGTGATTTTAACATAGCTAATGGTTGTTGCACAGACAGATATCATTGACTTTGCTCAGTTAGCTTCAAGTTACTCATACTATTCAGTCTACTATCAATGATCTATAATAATAGCTAAAATGAGCTAGTAAAGCCTTATAAAGAGCCATTCACAAAGAAAACAATAGAACTCAAATGCACTATATCAATCTCTAGTTTCCGCCGTTTTGTTACAAACAAATTGAGATTACAATTTGCTAAGATTGAAGCAGATTAAAGAGAACAGACGATAATCTATTTTAATATGGTGGAGCTACCTAACGATTTTCTACATGATAATAGTCAGTATAAAATATGTAATGACTAGAATTAGTCTCCTGTATGCATTTCAGTATGTACATATAAGTTCGTTATGTGCAAGACAGGATGCAATATCGATAACATTCTCTCTACAGATAGGATAAACAATATTATCACATACTTCAGGATAATACAATAGTCATGGTACTAAGAATAGCATACAATTAATGCAAATAATGCCATTAATTTAGATACAGACATACACAGTAGTTGCATTACACTGATTACCGATTACACATCAACTAAGTTGTAACCCACACTATAGGCACCTACATTTCCAGGACTTCCCCATTTGTACATACGTTTCATAACCACTGTCAACAAAAAGACCTAAGTTAAGAAACATGAAGCAACGTTCTAGATTGATGTTTACTTTGTAATCATTTATGGCGTGAGTATGAGATTTAGGGAGTCGGTTAGTCTCTAGTCTACGTATACCTATATACTTGAAACCAAATAGGCTGTAGGTTTGTGAAAATATACAGAAAGTTAGGTAGGTACTAACATTATACTTTGAGAATGAGTATAATATTAGCTCAGCTACTTTATTTACTGCTCTAACCACAAGAAGGACATGAGGTAGCATTTACACGTTAGCACTCGTTACTCATTATACTATACAATTGACTGAAATCCTGACTCTTCAAATAAACTGACGAGTCAGATGACTCTGGCTGTCTGGCTATTAAGAAAAGGTCTTCCGTCTTGGCAGCGTATCATTACCCCCAAATGTTGAGAACAATAGAATTTGGGTAAAAGTCGAGAAAAAGGTTCTAATCCGG
>JAQFYB010005241.1:0-14481 GCA_034694085.1 Pogonognathellus longicornis | reverse complement strand
ATATCCTAAAGCTTTGGGTTGTAGATACGCTCTATAAAAACTTGCATATGCATGCAAGTCCGATGTCTGCTTATAATTATCATACAGTGGATCGAATTTATCAAAACCCTTTAAAATATTTATTTAATATTTACTTAAAAAATACTAAAATATTTACACAAATCAATAAATATTTAATATTTTTCAAAGTATTTTCGTGTCAAAACACGTGTAAAACAAACAGTATTTTAACGGGATTCCAATCATTTCTTTAATTCTAAAATTCGCGCGTAGCGCGACAATTTCATGATTTTTACAATTTTACTGAAAAGTAAACTCTTTTTGGTATTTCAATTGACCATTTTATTTTCCCCCGGTATAGGGTTTGAGTGAATATATTTACAAAAGTAGACTAAAATCCACTAAATGTTGACAATTTTACCAAAATTCTCAAATGTTTTTTATATTTAAAAATATTTGGCTCTTAAAATGCTTCAAACGACGTGAAAGATTGAGCTACGAAACCTCAGATGTGTAGATGAAGAATCGACAGAGTCAGAAATCAATAAATATCCACCCTTTTATAATAATATTAAATTATTTATTATATAATAAATAACATTATAAATAAATGAATAATAATAAAAATAAACAAATAACAAGAAGTGTATTAATTAATACTTTTGACGTCATTATTATACACCATAGCAGTTGCCTGTATTCATTTGATATGAAGACATGAGACTTCATGATAAATTATGACAATCTGAGACAGTTCAGTTCGAGTGGTATATAAGTGGATTCTGTTACGGTTTTTGACATACAGTATTCACGCTTTAATAAAATCGTCTCACTTTTCCTTCGATATTTTATGCGGTACAATAGGCTCAGTGGCTCAGTCTCACTTTCGTCCAATCTTAATTTCATACTAGCATCAGTCGGCTGTTAGCTCTCTTTCTCCCTCTATGAGTTTGCTTTACATTAGCTTGTAGGTTATCATTTTGCCCTGCCTGCCTTCTTCAATTCGTAATAATATTTTACTGCAACATTTACTAACAATACATGTTACAAAATAGGTGTAGACATACATTTATTATTATTCTTTAAGGTAATATTAATAAGCGCATTTGAAAGTGCTTTATTTACTATAGAAATCAAGTGCATTTAAAGTAAAAAGGTTGGCACTATGTTCTACGTGAATAATCTTTTGTTTTTGTTTTATTTATTCAGAGACAATATTTAGTTGTGTATTTACATATGAATTTATGATTTTAATTTTTATGATATAAACTCTTAACTTCTTTCACTAGCAAATATTTGAAATATTTAGGAAAATAAAAATAATTAATTTGATAGCACCGGCGAATGCATAAAATAGCACGGTGTGATTTTATACTATTTTTTTTTGGTGTTTACCAAAATGAAGAATCACATTGCATCATAACATATTTTAATACGCAAAACCTTTAAAAATTGTTTAAATCGATAATATTTCTTAGAAAATATGACTGAGATGTTCATTAAACCGGCGATTTTTCAATTTTCCTCTACTACTTCAATTTGTATAAGATTTTAAGTAATTAAATAATTGGCAAGAATCTGAAGAACCGATGATGTTTAATTTTGACGGTTTCTGTTGATCCAGTTGACATATTGATTTATGCCAATGTAAAATGGACTGAAAATAAAAACTTATTAATTGATTTGGAAAACACGAAAAGTCCACAATGTTTTACTTAAATAGCGTTATTATTATAAACATCAATAATTACCTGTCACGAGAATCGTACAATTTGTTCTACAGAAAATAAAAAGTTGGACACATTACAAATGGCCCATTAAAATGTTAAAAATGGATGAGCGTCACATTTTACTTATAGTTAATAATATAATGTGACATACATTAATCAAACTCATGCCAACTAGCACAGTTTGTCCGTTAGAATTTACAGCAAGTGGTTCTCCGTGTGCGGTAAAAATATAGCCAGACAAGTCTTCTCCAGCGCATAATATTTCTACAGTAAACACCACAACAATTTTCAGTCTTGCTACAATTATATATTTCAAGTAATCATTTTGTGTATTATTCATACGGAGAAACAATGCACCTACCGTCAGTGATTGACAATTGTCCAGCTGAACTTTTACACTTTTCTTTGCTCCATATTTTCCCACTATATGTCTTCAGTGCCGGTGTGGCTTCTCCATCGACTCCATCCTTTGGATTTATTTAAAAATATTAAAATGACATTTAGAAAGAATTCAGATTAATTGTAAAATTTATATTGATACTGATACTAGCTTATTATTTTTAATTTGGTGATACTTATTTACCCCATAATATTTTAAAAACAAAAATGATATACCTCTAATTAAAAATATTTCTATTGTTTAAACCTACCCATAAAAAATTACTTCCCGTCAAATCTGATTCCGCCTCCTCATAATTTAAAGATGGATTGGGTAGACAGATAGGTTGAATATATTTACCGAATGTTACAGGCTTGCTCAATTTTATCAGCGCAATGTCATTATTCTATTAAAAATGATAAAAAGCATGAAAATAAATATTATAAACATTCATTTAATTATATGAAAATATAAAAATTATATTGTCAAAGAGCACAGAAATATTTTAGTTATTTGTACATAGCATTTGTTTTAAAATCTCTGATTCCATTGTTCAATTCAGAATATTTTGCAACATTATTTTATTTTACCAAAGATTCGACGGACGAATTTTCGTGAGTAATCACATAAGCTAATTTTCTTGTTTCAAAAGTAGGTCCATCGTCTGAATTTGAAGATATGTTATTTTGTCCTAATCGCACTGTAATTCGTGCTAAATCTGCGACAGTCATGTTACAAGTGGAAGGTCCACAATCTCTTCTGTAAAAATTGATGAATTAATAGGAATTTATTTACTCGTACTGCAAATTTGGTACTCTAAGACACAATAAAAACTGTTTCCACTTACAATTTAACACAGTGGGCTGCGGTTAGCACATATTGATTGTCTAAAAGCCTATAATGGATTAGTAATAACAATATATAGGTACGAAGTTAGTTTTTTGTGTACTGTGGATGATTTAATGTAATTAATATGGTTTTATATATTACAGCAATGTGTTTTAAAAGATGTATAGATTTTTTTTATGTAGGTAATATAAAATAAAATGGATGATTTTTATTATATAACTTACGATCCCACACAAAAAGGTCGGTCTAACTGCAATGTTACCTAAAAAGTAATAAAAATTGCTATATAAATATAAATATTTATATTATACTCCATAATAAATGTACATATAGTTTGAGTTATATTTTAATTATTGCTTTAAATTAATTGTCATTGGTGTGCAAATTAAATCAAATATTTAGTCACTTACAATCCAAGGGAATTCACCCGCTTGTGCTTCCCTATATGTAATTATTCAAATTATTAAATCATTTTTTAACGATATTATATTAAGCAGGATAAAAAATAAATTTCTAACAAAAAAGGGGACACTTTGATATAGGCAAATAAATATGACAAAAATCGATTTTTACTAAATACTTACCTTACAACGTTTTTCATGACCGGTGTGTCATTAGTCTTCTTGATTTGTACTTTACCACAGGCTTCTTTTACCGAATTCGTAGAAAATTTTGCATTTTCTGCATTTGTTTGAGATTGAGTAGCCTCTTCATCTCTGACTATGTAAATTATTAGAAATAAATATTTAGTGTCCGCCATAATTAAGTTGCAATTGCAGCTGCATATCGATTGGCAATATTTTTGTGTATATTTAGGATTTTTAATATTTGGGCACAATTAAATTTATAAATATTAAATTCAATTAAAAATGGTACATTTAAGTATTTTAAATAAATACATTATTAACTTGATACAAATAAATAATTTAGCCTCCTCTAATAGTAATCCCTCTGTTTTTATAAGGCACCATGCCTTATTGAGACCAGTTTTGCACAATATTAACCGGTTCTACAACAAAGGTACACAATATTATTTTGTAAATAAAAATGTGCTTTTATTGTAAGTAATCTTACCTTTAATTATATTATTGGTATTTTTCTTGTCATGATTGTGTGCTGCTGTCAGCGTGCTGCAGAAAATAAAAAATATTCCGTAGAGAAACAACTTCATATTTATTATTTTTTATAGTTATATACTCAATCGAGCTTAACACAAGCAGGCACGGCATCAAACTAAAAGTAATATCACGTTCCTTCTCTATTTATACTCACCCAAAGTGTATTACCTAAGTATTTCCATAGTTTTGTAACTGAAACGTATAAAAGTATAATATAGACAGACAGGTATCCAGGATAATATTTTGGGGGTGCTATGCAAGATTCTGCATATTTTTGTGGGAAAAAAATCTCAATGTGAGGTACAAATGAGATTATAATGCAGCAAGTAGAGAGAAAAATAAAATAAATTTGTCGAATCCAGAGCAAAGCCCATGGGATCCGCGCGTAGCGCGAATTTTTTTGCATTCCTATATGAACATATTATTATATTCTGAGGGGTGTGTGTGCACGTATTGTAGCCCCCTGGCTACGGGCCTGAATATTGATGCGCGTATAATTTCAATCATTTTGATACTATAAGGTATAGCACCTGTAAATGCAAAATTGTACATTTTGCATATTATTATAAACAAGTCCGCTGACGCACTTCAGCATTACTAAGAAATTGGCGAGATGGACTTGACAGTGGAATTTCTAAGTAATAATATTTGCAGTCATGATATGAATATTAAAAAGCAATACATACCTACACGAACTTCATGGTCAAGAAAACCTGCAAAACGCGTATATCTGTATATTATATTATGAGTAGAAGGTAAGCAAAACAAAGCTATGTCCGGTTGATAACCTTATGCTACAATATGAAGTAGTGAAGTAGCGGAAAAGTCAGGTAAGTACGTACCCAGGATCGTAAGCTGGGGGGTGCACAGCACGGTTTTTTACAGAAAGTAATTAATGGTAAAGCAAAATTCTAATATGAGGAACAATTGACTACATACAGCGCTTTCAATTATGTCCAATCCAACTGAAAACGTATAAAATTCGCGCGTAGTGCGAACTTTTTTCTAGTTTTTTCAACTTTTATTGTAAAATAAGCCATTTTTTATATATTAAACACATTCTGGGGGGTGCACGTGCACCCTGTGCACCCCCTCTGGGTACGTGCCTGGGAAAAGTATATGAAAAAGTAAAACGAATTTTAAACTGATGAGCATGAATTTAATTAAATTTTAGTTCCGCACAACTTGAATTTTTTTAAATGGTCTATGGTCTCTTTCTCGATTGGAAAAATATAGGGGCTAAGTATATTAAGCAATGTACCTATACATACAAATAAGGAATGAAGTATTCAACTTTTCATGCAATATGGTGTGCACATGCATCAAGTATTGTTTAACAAAACCAAAGTATCTATTCCAATTATTTTTATATGTTAGCGATATTTTATGTGCTAACATGATTAATAATAGATATTTTAGTAGTTAACTAGTATAATTATAATTTAGACAAATGGGATTGAATAGACACTACAGATTTATATTACGGATTGAGTTACTGTTGTGCAGTGGCTCCCGAACCTATATTGAAGTGGGTGGACGGGTGGGCAATCCTAATAATCTACTCAAAGAATACATAGTTCCCATGCACTAAAACAAGCAGCTTGGGGTCGAGCGAACCTGATTGTTGGGGCCGATAGAATTTGATTGGTTCGCAGTTCGAGATCTGCAATCTTAACGGAGTAATACATGGCATGCACCAGAGCCTAGTTAATGCATTGACTTGCCGATTCTTCTACTGTACTTTATCTGTATTCTTTGCTAATCTACTGAGACTTCCATGGTATAGGTAATAGGTGTATGAAGAAAATTATTTGGATATTTTCATGAGATTTTCAACGAACTATTATATTATGTAAATGAATTCGATTTATCTCAGTAGATGAAAACGCAGTTTGTGTATTCCACAACGTACTAGCATATTAAGTTGCTAAAATTATGGGTGGGCATGCCTATGTATTGCCCACCCTGACCTCCCGGTGCCGGAGCCTATGCTGTTGTGTGCACTGATATTTTGTGTTGTTAGGTACCATTTTATATTTATGTGATGCTTAACTTCTGCGTCTTCTACAGGTATAGCCCCACCATCAATTTTTTGCGAAACTTACACCTGAAGCCAAATAAAGTTCAGAATTTCAATATAAAGTAAATGCTACCTAAAGGTATTGTGCCTTGTCGTGTATGCGACCCATTATCCAAAATGTATTAAACAAAAATGGGAGGTACACAAAGTCGAAAAATTATATTTTTATTCTCAGGAGGGAATTATTATTTTTTAAATCCCAAGAAAGAGCTTTTTTTGCTATAAAAGTGTGACTCAAATATATGCAAATTCAAATTTGATGAGTTTTCGATTAATTTTGGTACTAACTGGATTTATTTTATCGCCCTACTTTGCAAATTAAGCACATTTCTATTTTATTGGAATTTTTCTACTACAAATTAAAACTAAAGTTGTAAGTTTGAGCGAGTCTATCAGAAAAACTTAGAACCACGTAATTGACATTTATTATTATTTATATTAAAGAACAAACTTGCCATATACTTTAATCATTAAAATGATTAATAGAATGATACTGACTGACATTTGCATAGTCATGGGGTGCACAGAGTCCACCTTTACCCACCAGCAGAAGCAATTATTATGGTCATAAATGCAAAAATAAGAAAACATTTCTCATTTTTTGCTCTTGCTCCAAATTGTGTCCAAACATTTAAGTTACACTCAATTGTACTTAATATTGAGATTTTGGCTTCACGGAGAAATGCATTTCTGTATTCCTGAGATTCCTGACTACATCCCAGTTGACCGATGTGTTCCATGCGCTATCTAATTTCTAATTAATCGCATCGGTCTCATGTAGCGATTGTGAGAGTGCCTAGTCTCAGACCGGCTGAGACTAAGATTATTATTGGGTTTGGGATAGGACTTTTGCAATCGTAAGTCTCAAGTTTGCCGTCTCCATTCGTCCACAATTGTAGTATAGTTATAGTAGAGTTATCATTGAATTTTGGCTGGCAAAACTTAAAGTGTAATGCTTAGGATTGACAATTTTATTCCAGTTATTCGGCTGGTGTTACCATCCAAAGTTCATAATATTATTGTTTCAATGTTTGCAACTAATTAATAGGGTAAGTAATTAAAATATCATTTTATATAATATCCATAAATTGAAATTGCTACGTTGTTCACCGAAAGAATTTGTTAATAATTACTGTGCTAGTACCTAACACGCAAATGTGAAGTTTGTGAAGTCAAAATTGGAGTTTCTGAATGTGCGTCGAATAGGCAGGGAACAGCGGATGAATCTTTGCTATTTGCCAAAGCCAAACGCCAAACATATGAGAATTGAGTATATTATTACCTGTATATGTTGTAAGCTTTTGGTTTGCAAGTCACAAGTTGCAGATACAATTTATGCTCACGGCCGTATCCAGAAATCGATTTCGGTGTTCGGGGAGGGCAAAATATATTTCATGGAGGGCAAAGCGCACAAAAAAGAGTTTATCTTCTTGCCATTTCAGGGCAAAATAACCTCTTTTTATGGGTTTTCGGGAGAGGCAATTGCCCATTTTCCCATCCCCTGAATACGGGCATATATATGCTGTTATCTGCATGTATATTTTAGCAAAATATAGCCATTATATATCATAGAAATTTTTATGATATATATTGGATATACTCGTACAATATCAAATATATTCAATATTACATATATCTATAATCAAATGGTGGTTTGCAAGACACAGTCAACAGTTGACTGAAAGTCTTGGTTTTGTTTTGGTCATTTGTACTTGGCACCTTGCCGAAAATGTACTTCACATTAACTTTAAGGGAGATTATATTGTTAACAGTTAAAAGTCAGTAATGTGTCATCTGTCTGCGTCTCGCCTTGCAAGGGACCAACAAATGAACGAATAGAACGAATGACATTTTTAAACTGCATTATCAACTCTACTCATATATTTGGCTATGGTCCATTCAACTTTATTTTTATTAGAATCTTAATCTGACGTATTGTTTTAGTGCACAAATTACCGAGTTTTCTCAAAAAGAAAATATAATTGCGCTCCGTATTTATTATCATACATATCATTATTTTAAGATGACATATTATTTTTTACATTCAACAGATGGATCGTTCAATTAATTATCTGACATTTTTTGATTTGGTCGAATAAACACCTGCTGGCACTGGTCATCGGAAGAAACATTTCCTATCTAAATTCAACATTCCACCAAATTCTCCACGAATACACAAGAATGTCACAAAATAATGTTTCGAATCCAGTAGGGTTGGAGTTGGGGCCCACGACTTCCAATGAAAACTCTTGTGACGGAGAATTTACATCGGTCATCAGTCCTGCACTTTTGAACGAACTCGTAAGTTATAACATGACATTAAATGTTTACAAAACCGTAAGATATACTGGCTTAATTTTCAATTTAACATAATAAGCTCGTCTGACATAATTCTCCAATGTCAATACCTTTCAAATATTTTTAGCAGAGATCATTGGTTTTAATATTCAACCGTACAGTACAAACTCTATCATTGTACACAGAACAATTTGGAGTTGTTGTCCGGGGTTGGAAAAAATGCTGGGTTTCGGGGCTATCAGCCCCGCGGGGCACTAAGGGTACCCCAAAACACCATGATGGCCCTCCGGTGGTGCCCCCAAGGGTACAAAAGTTGACAGAATTTTTTTGTGGGGCTCCGAACGTTGCCCCTCAAAAAAATTGTGTAAAATGAACAAAAAACTAGATTTTTGGGCCCAAGGGTGAGAACCCCGCATTTAGATGCTGGTGCCCCTGGGAGCACGAGGCACGGCTTCCCCCAGGGGCACCAAAAACAGAAATTCCAACTCCGGTGTTGTGAATTACCCAATTCCATACGTGGGCTTTGGATGAGCCTGAAACGCGAAGAAGCCTAAAACGCATGTGTTTTCGGCCACTTTATTTTCATCACCCAGATCTCGAACCAGAAAACGAAAAGAGTTAATGAACATTGACAGGGGACAATGTTTTAGGAGTTTTAGGAAATCTTTTTTTCTTTCGAATGAACTAAATTACACCTCTACGTAAGTTTTATGGTTTTAAATTACACCAATCGATTTACGAAGACAACTTTCTAGTTATTTAAAAAGAAATCAAACAGCTGATACACCAATGAAGAGCCGACATAGATCACAAGTATTGTAATTGTTTACATATCGTCTTGTTGGCTCTTCATCTCCTCTCGCCGACGCCCGATGGTGATGTGTCCACAAAAAGTTGTCTTCATAAATCGATTGGTACTCAAAACTATAAAAACAGAGTTGTAACTTAGTTCATTGTAAAGAAAAAGGATTTCCTAAAACATTGTCGCTGGTGAATGTCCATTATCTCTTTTCGTTATCAAGATCTGGGGTGCTGAAGATAAAATGGGCGAAAGAACATACGTGTGCTTTAGGCTCCTTCAGGTTTCAGGCGCCTCCAAATGGAATTGGGTAATTATATTTTATATATATGTATGTCATTATAACAGGCGCGTAGCCAGGGGGTTCACTAATTACGTACAAACTTATTTCTTTTTTGAACTTGTATGGTAAAATGAGCTATTTTTGAGCTATCTCAAAAATAGCTTAAATTCTACCCTAAATGTTCACAAAGGAAAAAAGTTTGTACGTAATTAGTGAACATATCCGCTGCACCCCCTGGCTACGCGCCTGTAATATAGGGTATAGAGGCTCGATCCCCCACATACTGCATTATTTACACTCAGTCATTGTACTACTGTAGCGTCTGTAACAGACAAATAACACATACGACATGCTATGTGCATGTAAATCTTGATTATATTTCACTCACTGCCACACGGTATTGTACTGGATCCTAAAAATGCTAGTTCAACATCCTATCTTACACGTGTATAAAAATTGGAAAGGGTCTGAAGCGGATTTGTCGATACAGCCTTATTGGCACTAAAATGACCTTCAATTTTGCAAATTGAACTACCTTCGGGTTTCTTCGGGTTTAGGAGATATTCAAATTTTTAAGAAGAACTACATTCTTCCGCTAGGGATTTTAAAAAGCGCCGCATCACCACATTTGTGCAATTGTAGTGCAGTCTCCTGTCTCTACATTCAGCTTATCACTCGTATTAACACTGTACCACACAGTGTGCCACCGTACAATCGTGCCACCTTCATCATTCTTACCCTAGAAAGGAAAGGTAGGAGTGGAAGATTTTGTGACATATAATCAAGTAACTCTTACGTATAAGAGTCAAAATTGACTTTTTCATGGATCACAAATTCCGTATAATAAAATTTCAAGTAAATTGGCCGGAAGTGTTCTAAATGCACTGACAAAAACGAGCGCCAAAAGATGAGTGCAGAAAATAATTGATTGTAAATGGCGGAGAGCACCAAATTGAACAATTTGAATATATATGTATTTCAACGAGATTTATAATCACGGAAGGCGTCTAAATAGCAATTTCATGTATAGGTGCAAATAAACAAATAATTATTAAAATGCTTGAAACGAAATGTATAAAAACTGTAATACAAATCAACGCATTATTGTTTTTAATGTATAGATACTTGACTGTATTTTCGGATCTCTGAACCTTAAGGATCTCAAAAAATCTCGCTTAGTTTGTACACGATGGAATATTGTGGCTGAGCTTCAATTAAGAAAAGTGTCTCGAATTTCTTTCTCTCCATCTGAAAATACTTCTTCCAAATTTAGTGCTGTTTTCGAAAACGCAAATTGTATCGTGCCATTCAGCGCCGTGAACTTCAACAATTTGAATGGCTCGTCATGGGACAAAGAAGATCTGGAGGCAATGATGGAGGAAAAAAGAAATACTACTAAATCTCTGACTTTATCATCTGTGAAGATCTTTGAAACAAAGAATGAACAAAGAAGTCCACTGCGTGATTATATTATGTGTCCCCAAATTTTATCGAATTTGACAAGCTTAGAAATCAACTGCTACGAGTCTCTAACAAAAATCTCAATTACCATTGCAAGTCTCATGTCTGTCAAGAATATCTCTTTATCCTTCGGTGTTACACTAGATTTAGGCAAAATGCGAACAAAGTTGGCTCCAAGGGAAATAAATTTACATTGTACCAGGTTTATGAAAAATGGGAAAAAACTGGACAACGTTTTACTCAATGATTTCATTGATTTCACTCACACTAAAAAAGTTAACATCTCTCGTCATGACATTAACGCTGGAATTTCAATCGACATGGGGAGTGACGTCACACTGGATTATCTTTCCCTAAAGAAAATTAATATAGAGAGCAAACGAGATGCAAAATGGACTATCAATAAAGTATTGCGTTTGGACGACATTTCATGGACCGAAGAAAATCAAATGAGTTTTACAAATTTGGATTTCAACAATTCATTGATTGATATTGCCATTCTTCCACCCGCAATTGAACGTCTTCGGCTTTCTTTCACGGATGAAAATAGTCTGGACTTAATGTCTAGTATTCCAGTTGTTTTTAACAAGTTGAAATACCTGTCAATTAAAACTGACCTGGGGGACGAAAATTTTCTTTGGTTTTTTGAAGGATGTCCAAATCTGACAGATGTTTACAGCCACAACTATTGCCGCTCTGGGAGAAGTCTTGAAGGCTTCAACATTGATTGGATATCCACTAGTGTCCGAAGATTGGAAGTTTGCGAAATAACCATCAATTCAGATTCAGAATTTTTTGGAGAGGATTTCATTTACGTGGATACCTTGATTCTGAGCAAATGGAAAAATGATGACTTTGCAAATATATTTACAGTCATTGAATGTAAAGATTTGGTCATTTGCACTCTTAATTGCGGGGGCTACAAAACCGAGGTGGTCACTCCCCTGTATTTGGACCAATTGAGGGTAGTAATCAATTTTGTGCTAGAGAATAAGGAGGGTGTCGTCATTTTCATTGGACCTCTCAAACTTCCTAGCGACAGTCCATTTCTGGAATTTATCGACAGAACGACAATCCACTTTGGAGAATCTTCCGATTCTCCACAACAATTTTGGTTTCGTTTCGAAAAACATCTTGGGGTTGCCATTGATGAGTCTGAATTCAATCGCGTTCGATACATGAAAAATAGTCATGTGTTTAACAACGTGGAAGACGACGGGCGCTACTGTTAAATTGTGAAGAAAATAGTTTTTACAATCCTACGTTCAATAAATGATTATTTAATTATTTATGCCAGTCAGTTCAATTCGCTTATAGATATGTCTAGTGTAATAAATTATTATTTACTATGCACAAAAGTTGTATAATATGTATGGAGACTAACATGTTCTACTATATATATTTATCGATAAACCATTTCTAAGCAATTTTGATATATACATAGTTACCTACTTGCGTTTGCTTTAGAAACCAATGTTTACGAGGTACATCAAAGTATCAATATTATATTCAGCAAATAACTCGAGTCACTTTTGGAACCATGTACGTGTATGTAATCTAGATGTTATAATAATATTAAAATTACGGGGGTTAGTTATGTAAAGGTAAAAAACTTATAAAAGTACGTTATAATAATATGGCTCATTGACAGTTGTTTAAATCTTTTGTACCTAGTGTTACCTTGTGTTTCAAAATAGAATTTTATTTTGTAGAATGAGTATAAAGTAATGTGTTAAATATTTTTTCTGTTTGCTAATTTTAATATATAGGTAATATATTAAATATTTTTTGTTTCGAGATTTCGCGTATTTAATAGGTGTAAAGAGTAAAAGTTCATTTAATTATATACATAACAAATAACACAGACTATTGAAATAAAATCGTTTCATTAAAGCAGCATACTCTTCAGCATTTGGTATTTTTATTTCTTATAAGCCTAATTATAGTTATTACAGATAATAATTTAAGTATAATTCATTTGAATAGAAATCAAGGCCGTATCTAGGATTGCATTTGGGAGGGGGCAAAATACAATAGTTTCTGAAATCGCGCGAAAAACATTGAGCTGTTTTAAGCCAAAATCAATCTAAAATACATCAATTTCGAGTGTAGCGCGAAAAAGTGTGCAATTCTTTTTACCTTTTTGGTAAAATAACCTATTTTTTTCCGATTTCGGGGCGAGCAACTGCCCCCTTTGACCCCCTTAATACAGCTTTGTCGACCATTTCTTAAATATTTCATTTTGACATCATTTCAATATTTCCTTTCTGCATGTCAAACCTTCAGCTCATTCAAGATTTTTTAGCATAATTCGAATGAAAATAAAAGTCAGATTATTCGAATTTCGTTTCCTTGTAAAAGGAAATTAAAAACATGGTGTAAATATGTGCTCATTTCCTCGCGAACGAACAGCGGAAAAGAACAAATTTGGGTAACAATGAACATCAAATATTTTTGTTACTTTATTTGGTAAATTAAAACTTTTTTTCTAGGATTTCGTGGAGGGTCCTAATACCCGCCCCCGAAATCAGATACCGAAATCAGAGAAAATGAGCACATATACCTCATGTTTCTACTTGCCCCCCCCCCCCGAAACCGAATCCTGACTACGATTTTGTTATAGGTATACTCTAGGAGCAGGGTTTAAAATGAAGTTTATTAAAACATTCCGAACTGCGCGACTTCAACGTTGACATAAGGTCAGAGTTAGGTAAGGTTGGATAAAAGATGAAATCGAAGGGTTAGGGCTGGTTTGGGTTGGCATGCTCGAGGGGCTGGAAAAAGTAGACCCTCTAGGCGCTGTAATAGCTATGTAATGTAGTACCGTGTGTCTCACGTATATTTTGCGGCATTCAATACATGGGTAGTCCTTTCTCTATACAATTGGCTGATGAATTTGAAATTCGCTGGACTCCGAAGTCAGCCAATTTCAAATTTCATCAGGCAAAACAAAGCGAAAGGACTACCCATGGATTGAATGCCGCAAAGGATACGTGAGACACCCTGTAGTATGTATCAATGTATCTGATCAAAATGAATCAATCACTCAATCTGTCTTGCACTGCCTGCCATGGTACTGGTTCGCGGGTAAGTAAGTTTAAAGTATGTAGTCGAACCTTTCAATACCTATTTCATATTATTGTTGTAGGCGGAGCAAGATTTTTTACTCAAGACTCAAGAGTGTTTTTCAGTCGCACAGTTTTCAGTTTACTGTGCCTGTGTGCCACTACGACAGTACAGTAGTAACAGTAGTAGTAAGTGGCAATAAGTGGTGATAATCTTCCCTGCGAAAGCAAGGAAGGATACATAGTCCGCAGCAGGCATGGAAAAAATATTTTCTTCCCGGAAACCTAAATCGGATTTCCCAGCTTAGCACCTAATTTCCCAAAAACCACGTTGCCTACCCGTTTTTTTCGAAAATCATGCTGACAATCAAATTATTTCCCCGAAAATCTAGTTGCTACCTATAATTTCCCACAAAATA